>CABFWB010004650.1:0-55880 GCA_902151455.1 Timema bartmani
ATTTTCAGAATATGATATCTAGTGGAGTAATTCCCTATTAATAAGCATAAATAATAGCTCTGGCTATTAATTCTTAACAAATATTTTGTCTAGTGGAATTTTGACGGCATGCTGTATTCACAAATTTTTACCGTTAAAATAATTGCTCAAATGATTTGACGACCAATTTTATAAAGTATTAATTCGCCAGTGAACCATTCTAAATTATGAAGTACCGCCGAGTTAAAACCAACCACTAAATAGAATAATAAAAAAGGAATAAATTAAACTCAAATTATCTTCAACTCTGCCTTGACTTAATTAAAACCAGATATCTGATTCCACAAACATACAAGATTTTGAGGACAAACATTGCGCCAACAGGTAGATGACAACAGCAACTTAAACCAACCATTGCAAGACCATTCAACAGAGGCTTCACCAACCATCCCCTTCAACACAACATAAGATGGTTACATTCAAGCTAAGTGAACATCGACTATATAAATGTAGCAAACTAAACCTTTAAACAAGTTGTTTTCAATTTAATCAAATTTTTCTATTCAGATATGTATGTATTTAAACGTGTCAGTGAACTCACTCAATTTCATCAGTAAGACTATCATTTGGAACAGTTATGATTATAGTCCAGAGGCAAGTGTAATCCCATAGGCTCCTTGATACAAGTGCGGGCGATGTCTTAAACTCTTCATATTAATTGGTAGATTAAGAATTTTGAGGGTGATAAGTTCAAAATCTGGACATATAAAGGATGTTACAAAAAACAAAATGCTTTCCTCCAATTAGGTCAATGGGCAGATACAGTGTGTTTCAAAAAAATAAAATAAAATATCTTCTTGTAATAATGTCACATGGTAATTTTTATATCAAAGATCAATAGGAATAATTAATTTTATATCTTTAATCAATGTATGTGTGATAAGTGAACTTAAAAATATACACAGATTCACCTGTAACCCTAATTTGAAAAAAGTAAGAAAGAGAATGCTTGAAATAGAGTAAATGTGAAAATAGCAACAACAAAAATCGACAAATTTTCTTAAGTTTAATTATTTTGAGTTCTATATGCACAGTGAGGAGGAAACACCAGTGGTGGTTTCTTGAGGTAGGAACAAAAAAATAGAGGACAGAATATTTTTGATTACAGAAGTTCAATCTATGGAATATATTTATTTTAAAATGCCTAGAAACCATTATATGTTTTAGGAAACAAAATAATGTAAGGCAAACAAAACTAGAAATTTATTATAAGACACTTTTATTTTTATCATCACTACAGTAACCTCTTCACCATATTCTTTGTCCTCTTCCTTAATGTCATAGGAATTTCACATAGTTGTGAATCTCTGTCATATCGACATATTTCAATACACCCTAGTTTGTTTGCCAGGAAAGTGGATAAAGTGGCATAATTTTTTTGCTTGCACCCACACCGACAAAGCTCCAAAATAGTGGTAGGTGCAAAAGGCATAGTGGACATAGACGTTCAAAGTGATCTCCAACTTGCTTCCATCCAAATTCAGTTGAGGTATTTTAGGGTACTGGCTTAAATCTTGTTGCCATTGAATTGCTTGCAGGTTTGCTCTTAGAATATCTGGTCGTATTGCTCCTCTTGTTGGGAGAAGATTTTCATCTTGAAATTGTTTCTTTGTGAAAAGCCCACCACCTTACTTCAGCGATATCTACCATCGTTGTTTTTGGCACATATACTTGACAAACAATTTTTTTAAGAACATCCATAAACTCGTCAGAAACTTCAGATGTTGTACCTAATTTAGCTAAGGTTTATAGGACGTTGTCAGCTGTCGATCCAAAAGCTTTTCACCACGTCAGTTTGGCTTTGTTGGCGAATGATCCAGTAACACCGCAGACCGACAATGCATGCAGTCCTGGCAACGCTGAGGCTTTCAAATCTCCAAGTACATTATAAATTGGCTGTAGCCTTACATAGTGTTTCATTCCATGTCCAAGAAATATCCCAGTGTCCAGTGAAAATAGAGAAAATCTTCTTAGAGCCAATAATATTGTGTTTGTATCAGGTGAGTATGTATGCACTATTTTGATTCCTTGAAGTGCCACAAACACATAATGAAGAATGATCTTTGTGTCTGTTTCCTCCTGAGTATTCTGTAAAGTCAAGACATCAATGTGAGTAGCTGTCACCTTGTTCTGCGAACTGACAACATAATTCTTATTGTGCTTTATAGCATAATCCATGAAATTCTGTGCCAAAAAATTGAGCAACTCAACCTTCGTTTAATCGTGCATAACAGTTTTAACATGGGAATGTTGCCGATATTTGTTTCAAAATGTATTTTATATTGGATTGGATCAGAGCCTCTTTGTCTGTAATCTCTAATGGCCATTTTTAACCAACTTCCTTTGTAGGAATCGAATACTATATTAATATTTTCATAGCTCTTGTATTTACCATTGATCCAATCGCAGAAGAATATACCGGTGTCTTTACAAGTCTTCACAGAAGCAGGTTTGGTGATGCATTGCAATTCCGCCATAACATAAACAATTGTTACCTTAATTGAGGCAGGCGAAGACGTTGCTTAAGTTGCTGGCAGCGATGCTTCAGTGAAAATATGGCTTTCTTCTGAGGGTTTTTTCCTAGGCATATTTTCTAAAATTCCCATAAGCTTATACTTACCCCAAATTATATAAACAATACTATCTTACCTAAATTCAGCAAAACTCTGTAAAATAAATAAAGTGTATTAAAAATATTACTAATCATTCTAAATACAGTTTAAGCTAAACAATGTAATAGCACTATGCTATTAGCTAAAATTCATTAATTAAATAAAGGTTTAAAAAATAGAAGCAAATGCTATAAACCTACAAACAGTAATACAGGATTGGGCAGAAATACCTGACAAGTTTTAAAAATGAATAAAGAAATATATAATTGATATTATACCTTTTTAATACCGTATTATAATACTACAAAGAAGGAAGAGTTCATTTTTTTCTATTTTCTTTGGTTCTTTTTAAAAACCATGTACCTTCAGATGGCTTCCATTAGACAGCACACACTGCTGAAATCGATTATTGAAGCTTGTCATTACCCGCTGCAACATATCCTCCAGTGTGTTTTGAATTTCTTTAGAAATGCGGATTTTTAGACCATTCAATGTGGCTGGTCGTGTATTGTACACTACAACCTTCAAGTGACCCCAAAGAAAGAAGTCGGGTAAAGACAGGTCAGGAGAATAGGAGGGCCAGTTAACGTCTCCAAATCGAGAAATCACACGGCCTTGGAACAAGTTGCGGACAGTAGCCATGTTGACCCGAGCCGTGTGGTGCCATCTTGCTGGAACCAGAGAGACTCCCGTTGAGGAAAAGTATTGATTCTTGGCGCCAATAAGTTTTCAATCATGTCTCTGTATCCATCGACATTGCCTGATACTGTTTGACCATCATCCCCTTCAAAGAAATACGGTCCAATTATGCTGAAAGACGACACTATACTATAACTTTATCACCATGCAAAGGACGCTAATGAATCTCCCGGGTTTTTTCTGCAGATAGGTAGTGGCAGTTTTGTTTATTGACTGCTTCATCAAGGTGAAAATGAGCTTCATCCAAAGAAAATAAATTGTTCAGCATTTCAAGGTTCTCGTTCAGCAAATTTATCAGAACAATACAACTGTTGCTTTGTTGTTCTTTATTTTGGTTTTTGTGAGTAAATTAACTAATTGAATCTTGTAGGAATGGAATTTTAAATCCTTAATCATCCGTTTAACAGATCAACTTGACAGATTTATAGCAGTAACCTTATAAAAGGAGGCGTCGATTCTTTATATGAAAAGTGCCAAAATTATACAATTGATTGTTGAACTCGCCAGTGGCCAAAAATTGTTTTTTATTCAATTTTGAATATTGCCAGAGGCCCAAGAGATAATGTTGAGGTTTGTAACATTAGCTTGTACTGCTAATATCACAATGTTACTACCGGCCCCAAATAAGCTTAAACGTATAGACATCCTGCAATATAAATACTTGCAAGACTAGCTAGTATACTACCACCCCAAATAAACTTATACCCCTAGACATCCAGCATGATTAAATATCACAATCTCACTATGTCTTATGTAGGTGCTCTACTCGTTGTATCTTCCGGACTAGCGTGACTTCCATAGCCAGCCTGTTCACACCAAATGCTAAAACGAAGAGAAGTCCTTGCAAACTATGAATAATTAAGCAACAAGACGTTCCAATGGAGGGATCCAGAAATACGCTGATTGGCCCAACTGGGTGGTTCCAGATGGCCACTCACAAGGTTCACTGCATTTTACCTGGTCTACGTGACTGAATGCACATAGCTAGAGTCTGCAGCCACTCACCATATGTCTGGTGTTCGAGCCTTGGGGACAAGTCAAATGGATCTACAACACACCAAGAAACTGGCGGATGTGATAAAAGAGACGTAGCCTATCCACCAGCTGCTTGGAATGTGACGTTATATTACTAATAATCAATTTCCTAATAAGGAAATTTCTCACCTACCAACCCATCAACTAGACCTATATATAGCTAGCTTCAGCTAGCATCGAGGACTATTACATACGACGCTTCCACGAGAAGTCCTGTTCAGGACTAGAACATTATCTAGCCAGGATGTATATAATTATATATATATATATATATTATTGATTATATAAACTTTATACTTCAACTATGGATTTGATTATCTTGAACACTTAGGTTTATTATGTAGTTGAAATCAGTCAGTGTAGGTATCTGTAAATTTTTGCTAAATGTTTTATTTTTGAAAGTAAATTCTGTTATGGAACACTTAATGTCTCCTATTGTCGCTTGGGCGCTAGTATCTTTGTAATTTCTTGAAATATTCGGGTAGCCACATTTTTTTTATTATTTTTTTTTTTGCTTGTCATATTTAGTTTAAATATTATTTTTAATTCCTCTTGTGGTGGCTAGTAATAATTTAAATTCTTTAAATTTGATAATGTTTCATTTAAAGGTTATTTTTGTAGACGTATCTTCTTCGGAATAAATATTAAAGTAACTTATTTTTGTTGGTTAATAAGGTTTTGACTTTAAAATCCACCGATTCATTTAGTGAGAAATTACATGTAATTCTAACGTAACAATGCTTTGCTTTCTATTTTAAATATTAAAATGTAGGAATTTTGTCGAATTCTTTAAAAGTGTTGAGGTTAATAGTTCCATGAAGGTTTGAGTTTTGTCGGGAAGTCAAACCTTTGTGCTAATGATAAATATCTGATTCGATATTTTAAATTTAAATTTGATCCTAAAACTTAAATTTGTTTTGTCTGTATTCACAGTGGTGAATCAGACGTGTTGTAAACCATTTGAAAGAGGTTCTTTAAGGTCTTTGTAATCATCATATAATAGTAATTTAAATTTTTATTAAATATCTGATTCGATATTTAAATTTTGATCCTAAATTTGTTTTGTCTGAATTCACTTTGGGGAATCAGATGCTTTTGTAAGTCATTTAAGAAAGGTTCTTTAAATTACTTTTTTTTTTACAATATTAACCATTTTGTTTATAATTTTGGTCTCTTCCAGGCTAGTTCAAATAAAATATTAATATACCTTGAAAGATTGAAATATACTCTCAAACATACTGCGCAAGTGCAGACTCAGCGATGATTTATTTGTTTTCCAACACACTTCAGTTTGACTTGTAAGGCCATGTAATTTGTTGTTTTACCTCTGTTTATTTATTGAATAAATAATTCAAATTTTTCTTAAAATTGCAAATGTCTCATCTTTTGTTATAATTATTTCCTTAGCTCCTGCCCACCCTCTTTTAGACTAGTAGTGGCCTCTAGCTTTTAGGTGCAGGGTGAGTGCGGTACAAGTTGACAGGCAAACATTCCTCATATATTTCGTAAAAGAACTCGTGAATGAACACATGCATCGATGACTTCAATCTTCATTCTTGCACAAGACGATCAGAGAAAATACGCACGCACGCACACACACACACACACACACACACACACACACACACACACACACACACACACAGCTCATAATTCCTCAAGTCGAGCTGGTAAGAGAGAATCAAACTTCAACTTCAGCAACAACGGCTCCAGTTCCTATGTCTAAAAAATAAAGGTGTTCCTTTTTCCCTTCTAAAACTGACAGGTAAACAAATCATTTGTGCGTGAAGTGCAAGAAATCAATATGTCCAAAATGTGGCAATATGATCTGTCCAGTTTGCAATAAAAACTGATAAATTTCTATTTTTTGAATTTTTATTTTTTTTGAGAATTTGTTGTTTTTAGTTTGATTTTTTGTGTATTTTTATTTCAAAACATATTGTAATAAGTAATATCTAGAATAGAGGGCTGCATATTTTTTATTATGTTTTAAAAATTGTGTTTAATATTGTTTAAATGTAACAGTTACTTGTCAAATTGAGCCAACTAATTTTAAGATATCATTTAGAATTAAGAAATCACTAAGATTTCCATAAACCCTAATTTTGTTAAGAACAAAATGAAAGCTGTAGAATGGTTTATTTGCGATAAATTAATGTTCAATGTGTTTGAAAATAATTGTAATTTAACATTATGAGTGTGTTCTTTTATTTATCTGAAAATTAACTTAAAAAAACAACAATAAAATGTGCATGGGTCATAATGACCCAGGTGTGTTGGTTACATGAATTTTTAGGTATTTCTGTTATGGGGTAATCAAGTTTTTAGCTACTTTATGTCTTTATAGTAATCAAACTTTCAATATAATATGGTTTCTGAAATCAATATACAAGCTAAGAGCTAACTTTAAATAAATTGTAATATAGCAATACTTCTTACAAGCCTACACGGTAGCTTATGTGATCGTTTGAACTTAAGACTTTTACACAAAGTTAGTCATTTAAAAAATATAATCAGTTGAGCCACCTTATTTCATTATAGTTATCAAACTTTCAATATAATATGGTTTCTGAATCCAATATACACCTTTAAATATATTGTTGTCTTAGCAGTATGTAAACAACATGAGGGATAGCTACATATTCTAATATATTAAAGATTTTACTCAAGTAATATTTTTGAAGTATTTTGTGTTTCCTTATTTTTGTAACAGAACTTAACAGTTGAACAGTGACTAGTTATATTTGTCATAGAGGTTATACTTTGCTGTGCCTGTTTTTGTTTGATATGAGTTTAATGTACAGGGTTGGGCAAAAGCCATGGTAGGATATAAACGAGGCAGCATGAAGTAATTAATAGAATAATTCATTTCATAATAGCAACAGTATATAGACAAAGATATGTCAATTCATTTAACATGCTGTATGCGCATGCATAAGATATGGGCGTTGCTGTGTGAGAATGCCTAAGATACTGACTTTGTCAGGCGTGGGAAAGGAGCGCTGTTAGCTATCATGGAGCCATGGTCGGTAGAACATTGTGCATTCGCAGTGGAGACTTATTTAAAAATAACGAGTCTCCCATCACTCTACAAAGAATATTTTGATGCCATTTCGGCCTGGGGCGTCGTGACAAAGTCCCTGAGCACCGGATGATTGTAAGGTGGGTGAAAGCATCATGCTGTAGCGCAAAAAAAACAACAAAAAAACGGGTCGTCCACAGAGTCAGCGGGTGCAGTAGACCCAATAAGTCCTCAGCCGTCAGGCATGCCTTGACACTGCAAATATCATCTCGCTCCCTGCCCCGGATCATTCACGATGTCCCGCATTTTCATCCCTACAAGATGCAGAACATGCAACAGTTGACACCACAAGATAAAGTTCACAGAAGAACCTTCGCCTCAGACTTTTTTAGAATTTGGCAGCTGACTCGCCAGTCTTGAATAACCTTTTGATATCTGATGAGGCCCATTTTGAACTCTCCAGGGACATTAATAAGCAGAATTTTCGTTATTGGGGACCGGCTAACCCTCTTCAGATGCATGAAAAACCACTCCACAGTGAGGTGCAGTGTTGCATCATCTTTTGGCATCATCAGGCCATTTTTCTTTGAGGACGATCGAGGTTGTGCTGTTACTGTTAACAGCTATCACTACGTCCAGCTTTTGAATGATTTCTTCCTTTCAGAGCTGTCCACCTGAAACCTGCCCCAACTATGGTTTCAACAAGCTGGGGCAACAGCTAATACTGCCAGCAGGTCTATGGCCGTCTTGCGAGGTGCGTTTCCTGGTCGTCTGATTTTCAGATTTGGAAACATACACTGGCCAGCACGGTCGTCGGATTTGACCGCCCCGGACTTCTTTTGAGGGTACCTCAAGAGTCAGGTGTTCGCGGCACACCCTCAATCGCTGGCTGAGCTGAAGGATCGCATATGAAATGCAGTGCGCAACATTCCCTTAGAAATGTTGGATTGTGTGATGCAAGGTTTCGTCCGGCGCTTGCAGGAGTGTGTTACGCGTGAGGGTGGACCCCTATCTGGCATATCTTTGTCTATATACTGCTGCTATTTTGAAATATATTCTTCCATTATTCACTTCATGCTCGTTTATATCCTACTAAGACTTTTGTCCAATCCTGTATCTTGCAGTTTTTGTAGTTTTATTAGAAATATAGAAAGTTGTAGCGTTCTTGTATTTGCAACTACCTTATATTTCACATAAGAAAATGACTTTATTATGCTTTGTCTTATTTAATTAAGGAAGCAGTTGTCTCCCTTGTAAATCTCATTCGCTTATCAGAAGTTTTTTTTAATATTTGTCATTCTTGTTGTTCCCTTTCTGGGTTTCAAAATTATATGTCTACTTATTTATATCCTTATTTACCAATAAAATATAATTTGTTTCAAAACTATCTTGACTTATGGTCTAGCTTTAGCAAATTCCATGTTAGACTCAACCATGCCCTCCTACTTTTATATTTATTTAAGTTCACCCTTCCTTTTACGGTTCTAGTAAAAAGGGGGCGTTTCAACTATTGTAGAAGCTTTCTCTCTTCCATTCTGGAACTAAGATCTTTTGCCTTCTACAATTTCTTGTTTACTCGCTCCTGACACCAAAAAGTATGGTAATGTTCTATTTCTAGTCTTTCAAATTTTACTAGTGCTGGGGTGTTTTTTTGATTTTATAATGTAGATTCTTAATATTTTAATTTTTGTTGCTAGCATGCCCTAGGACAGGGTGGGCCAACTTTTTCATCCCAAGGGCCAAATCTGATTATCAGACTGCACTGCGGACCGAAAATATATTTGGTAATTTCGTCAACTTAATCAAGGCTTGAAAACAAAACTTGATAAATTTATCTGATATTCATTTGAGGTATTTAATGTCCACTTTCTGAGGCGATTCATTATATCAACACAAGAGACTTTCTATTAGCAAGAGCGAAAGGGCCTACCAATATTCCTGGAAAAGTCATTTTCACATAGGCTATCTTCCAGCGTTATTTTGCAAACCACAATCGACATGGGAATGAAGACTTTAATTACCCTCCGAGGGAAGTTGTGCTATGGATTTTTATTGCTCAAGAGAAACCCATTGACCCCGATTGGGTTTGAAACCACGAACATTGGGTCCTGAGGTGAGTACTTTACCCCAAGGTCGACAACTTAATAACAAATTAGCGTATAACCCGAACGGGTAGTAAGACGCGGTGCTAAATAAATAAAAAAATAATAATAAATTACTTTCATTTCTTGTATACGAATTGCATTTTTTGTTGGTAGAATCTTACAAATTTTACTCCCCCAAAAAGAGTTTAGAATTAATCTCCCAAAAATGAATTTTACAAAACAACTTAGCATTGTAGATATAAAGTAATATTTTTAAGTTTGTGGGTTCTACCTTGGAAACAGCAAACTTTCTACTACCTCATCCTCAGACCAATACCCTTGGAAGAGTCCCGGATCGTATCTGGGCTGTGGCGAGCGGGCTAGGAGCGAGAGTTAGAATGACAGAGCTAAAGTCGATGTAGAGTTCCAAAGGGATATGGGGGGTGGAGGGGGTGTTGCTGAGTAGTACACACAAAGTAAAGCTAGATTTGGTAGATGACATTACAAAGAGAACACAACCACCCTTATAAATATCACTCAAGGGCTGTTAGAACAATGGCAGGCCTAGCCACCCCATATAACCCTCCTTCATCGCTTTCTCAAGCCCACTTGTACTAGTGACAAGGCATCACATTGTATTCTGTTCTGTTATACCAACTTAAACAAACCCGACTTATTGTTTCCACCCTTACCTCCACCTATATAGACCATCCTGTCAAGTCGGTACACGGGAGAGCGGAGGTGTGACAGGTATATAAATTCATATCACGAGGATAAGAGTTAAAATAGTGACTTGTGCCTAAAACAGAAAATAATCCTAAGCATTCCCAGCCAACAATACATTTCCTTCTTGCAGGTCCAGAATAAGTCACAATTCATAAATTAGCCACAGTGGAGCTAATTTCAAGCTGGTGTAGAGGTATTGCTGGTATCTCGAGTTGGCTACATATTACATATAAAATACGAAAGGTAGAAAAAGGGGGGACATCACAAATTATAATACATATGCACCAAATATACCAAACTTTGAAATATTTTATTTAACAAACAAAAAACAAATATTTCAAATTAAATAACAGTAGTGTCAGCGAGTTGAATGCTATAGTTTTTTTAACGAGTCACCATGGAAGGACTTCACAAACAGTAAGGTTCACGCAAATATCCAAAACAAATGAACAATAGATTATAAACTTTTAAAACATGAAGCCTAAACTTTAATCAATGAAGAGAGAAGCTCAAAAACTAATAACAATTAGCAAACCATTTGGGGTAGAAGCCCAGAAATTATTATTTACAAAAGCACCTCAAACATTTAATACGAACAATAAAGAATAAACTTTTAAAGGGTGAAGCTCAAACTTTAATTAATCATGAGAGAAGTTCAAAAACTAATAACAATTAGTAAACCATTTAAGGGAAAAGCCCGGAAACTATTATTCTTTAAACAATTTCCTCAAGTCTTAAAATCTAATGGAAAGCTTTTCAGCGTGAAAACTAATACAGCCGAAACAAAATATACTTGACAATAACAACCGGCGATGAGAAATTTAAGTGGGATAGGCCCAAAATTTGATACTTACATGACGTCGATGATTTGAAAAGATTCCAGTCCAGTACTGGCGATAATCTGCCAGTATATATTCTCCAAGGGTCCAAAAATAGTAAAAAGGAAGCACACCAATCACCACAACAAACATTTTGATATACATACATTCAGTTCCCACGGTAGAAAATGCGCACGCAATCCAATAGGAACCGATGTTACAAAGTTCGTTTCTGGCCTCCGCCATGTGCTGCGCTCCCCATGCAAATCTTATTGTTGGCGTTAGCTCTTCTGGCTCAAAAGCCAGTAAACTGGGCTGCCACCTAGTTCCAAGTTCCAGTTTACATCCTTTTCTCATTATATATTAATCTTTTCCAAATTGTGTTTCATCCATTGATATTTCCTTTATGCATAGATTGTAGTCAGAATCAAGGGGGATTGTATTTCTTGTTTGCGGTAATTAAGTTTGCCAAAATTGTTGTTTTTATGTTTAAATGTAGCTTAATAACCTTTGTTTCCCCTTCTTTGATGAGTGGTGTATATTGGCAATATAAATATGAATTGCTAGTGTTCTCTAATTCGTAGCTGGAGTATATATGCTACAACCTCTACACGTACCCCAAGGGGTAAAAAAAGGGTATGCAATGTACTGTATGAGTTTTAATAATCATAAAATATATTTTAGTTAGTCTGATAAACAAATGTACACAGATTATATGTGATGTAAACTTTTAAAGGCCATCCCTTTGCCACATAAATGCGGGTACATTTCCTCCAAATTCAACCTTACTCATCCTTAGACCATTAGTGTAATTAGTACATATGCATATAACCTGAAGAGGTAGTAAGCGGAGTGCTAAAAAATAATCTCTTAGGTGGAGAAAGCCCAAAAATTACAATTAAAAGTGTACGTTAAAAAATAAAGTCAAGGTTAGAAATAGTTTCACTTTCCACAATTTAATTTTTTTTTTTTTTTTTNGAGGAAATAAATGTGCTTTTGGGTGAGTTAATGATCGTGATTTCCCAAGAAAAGTGTTGAGAAAGATTTAATCGTATATTTTGGAGCATTTAAGTATGTTTCTAATTTGAAGGTTAAAAATATATTCCAGTATAGTTCTATTTATATTTTATTATTGAGCTAATGTGATATTTTATACAAAACAAATTATATCTTAAGTGTGTGTACACACAATATCTATGGAAATAAGCTTGTTTTAAACAAAACACTCTAAACCTCACAATATGTTATCGTAAAGGCACATGACATCTACGTGCTCTTCCAATTTTTCACAAAGTTTGCTAACAGCTTGCAAGTCCGTATCACTTAGTGTAACATAGTTACGTGCAATGTACATCTGGCCTGCTGAGTGAATTTGATAGTGTAATTCCATCAATTTTTTCTTCACATGATGAAATTGTTCTGCTGCACACACAAACTGAAACAATATATTGAGTTTATAAGCAGTCTAGAAATGTTTGCTGAAACTCATCATGTAATGTAAACCAATGTTAAAGTAAGCCATCTAATACCAGCAGCATAGACAAATTATTAACAACAGCAATTCTTACAATCATGTGTGTGACACAATGTTAAGTCAGTGTATTTGCCACACATGTTATAGAATCAGGTTATGTCAAAACATAACTGTTTTTTATTGGCTGCCTCTAAATCATTGAGAGAGTTAATTAGACCAGTTCTTTGGCTTTTAAAAATAAAATGCAGATAAAAAATTGTTACCTAAGAAAGAAGCTTGAAGTATTTTGAGTGTTAAGTGGCAGAGTCCAGTAGAGTATCTTAGACCATTTTCAATCAGTGTTATGTAATTTAATGAACTTTGACAGAAACCAAGTGTCGGGTTCGCTATGCCAGGACATGAACAGGAATACACAAATATAAGGGGACCGACGAGGATGAGATCAAAGCTTAATTGAGATCACATGAGTTGCTGACATCATGGTTTCAATTAGAACTCTTTTGGTTTCGCTTTTTACTTTTCTCCTATTTTAAACAAATATCCATTACATTATCTAATTAATTGTCAACCCGCTCAAGAGAAGAAGAATTTTGGAAGTTCATGCCTAGATAAAAAATTTCCAATTTTATAAGATGAAGTGAAATTCTAAACTCATATTTCGGTTCAACTTATTTGTGTGGATCCACATTTTCATATCTAAAAATGACAAAGAGTAAGGGCCAGTTTTATAGTCAGATTTAGTACGCCTCAAGTGCGGCACTATACTAAATACAAGACGTCACCTACCTGAAATTGAATGGAATGGGCCAGTTTCATATGCGAAACTGGCCCATTCCATTTTGGTCTGGGTAGGTGTCGTCCTGTATTTAGTATCGACTCGCACTTTAGGCGTACTAAATCTGACTATGAAACTGGCCCTAAGCAACGTTCCAACATGACTGATGAACACCTTCAGGATTCCCTGAAGCTGGCCTTCACCCAGTACTCGCCTGATATCCAACAGATGAAGGAAATGCGAACTCAGGCATCACACTAATGACGAAGGTAAGCATTTACTTTCAAATACATATTGATCTATAACGAACTTTTCAGGTTTTGTGGAGGCAACTATCATTTGTTATTATTTTTACCAAAAGCTCAACCAAATATAATATGTTTAACTTAAAGAATACCAATTGGGGAGTGTAGTAGACCACTGCTAGTTTTGATACTGGATAGTAGATCACAGCCTACTTGAAGTTGGACAAGCCTGCCATAGAGTAAATAAATATAATAACTACTATACCATGTTTGTACTAAGTATTAAACTGACGAAGCACTAATAAATTATTTTTCCACAAATAATTATCTTTAACCTTTTATAGGGCAGGACATTTTTTTCAACCAAAAAATCTTAAGATCATACTTTTCCTGTTAAGTGTACCTACTAATCACAGCTTTTGAAGATTTTATATTTTAATGTTGTAATTTTAGTGTTGATGATAAACGGTAGTAAATATACTTACCACAGACCAATTACTTCACAAACAAACCTGCTATTGGATTGTGGTTAATATTTTTACCACATCTGCAATAGCACTATTTAGTAATATTACTCCAAATATTACTTTACACACACTATTTAAGATTTTTAAAAAGAAACCAAACATATGTCTTAGTCTTATTTTTCATTACTAAAGCTATATTTATCAAGCACCCGCAAAATGTTCAATGTAACCCGAAATATTAATATTTTAATTATTTGCAGGGAACAGTTCAAAGCAAGATAGACCAAGGGATACTTTACAAACTGTGCTTAAAACATTTGACCTTTTTTGCTGTTTCCTGGTACTACAAATAAAACATCTCAGCCAAGTCCCTTTCTTTGGTAAGTGTTCACCAACATTCACAAATCTCACAGTATTTTCAACTGTGGGTCTTCCACATGAGCTACCTTGTTTTCTTCCGCGTAAAATAGGTATTGAATATGATGTTGCAGGTCCTGACTTATTTCTTCAAGTGAACCCTTGATATTAGCTGATTAGCTAAAATAGATCGAAATACCAAATGAGACAATGGTTTTTCTTTATTATCTTTCTGAATGAACGTGGTTTGGTAAAGAATATAGGTGTTTACTATTGCTGCATAAGTCAAATAATAAAATATTTTCAACCACCATCTTCTTGACTTCCAAGCAATGCTGTAGTTGGCATGGAGTTGATTAAAATAATCAACATCACCCATATACATATTGTATTCAGCAACTGACACTGGACATTGGATTGGAACTTTGACCCCTTCTTTATTTCTTCTTAGCACTAATTTTATTTTTAATCTCCTTGGTGCATGTTGCTGGCTACACAAACTCCTTTTTACCATGGTCTTTCCACATGCAAACACTAAGGTCACCAGATGTTGTAAAATCCGACTCTCCTAATATTAGTTCTTTGACCTATTCTAAAAAATGATTTGGGGAAATATTTTCTTGTTGCTCTTACTGTCCCACGGCAAAAGACTAGCTTGTGAATCATATTTTTAAGCATTGGCAATTTTGTGGAGAAGCCATCAAAAAACCTACAGTAACCAAGACCTTCCAGACTTTTAATAAGGCTAAGGACAACACGTTCTCCTAAACCAATTTCTTGATCAACTTTTTTACCCTCATATATTTAAAAAGCTATCAGGTAGCCTGTAACACCGCATGCTGCTACCCAAACCTTTATTCACCTCTTTATTGGTTTCAATGGCAGATATTGTTTGAGTGATGAACTGCCCTTGAATTTTATCATACTTTTATTAACAGAAATATATTTGGATGGATTGAAAGCAGCTCAAAACAATTTAGACTAATGAATTATCATGGGCCTAACCTTGTATAAAGTTTTATCAAAATCATGTCATCTTTTTGTTGCATTTTTGAGTTGTCATTTAGATGAAGAAATCACAGGATTGATAAATTAATTTAAGTGACATTATTGATGCAACCCTTGGAACATGAAAGTTGGCATCATTTGACCAATAAAGTCGCAGGCTGGGAAGTGTGTGGAAGCCCATTATTACTAATAGGCCCAAAAATGCCTTTAGTTCTTCAACAGTCATGTTCAAAGATTTTTCTTTTTGATCAGCGTTCAAATTGTTTTGATTAACCATATGTTTTAATAAAAATGCATAGAAGAACACACAAAATATATATATAGAGGTGACTTAAAATATCTATTTCCATATTTATTCCAAATGCCTTAGAACGTTTTTGAAACTTAAATGCTGTTGGTTCACCTTATTTATTCCATTGGAATGGGGGACTATTTTGTTCATTTTGATTCTGTGAGTCATCAATATCGCTGTCTCCTTCACTTGATCTTAATTGGTCGGCAGGGTCAAGACCTTGTTGTGTTAATTCTTCCTCAGCAAAAAAGACCTCTTCATCCAAAATGGTGGATGAGTTAGATGCATCATGGGGAATAAAAACTTCAGCGCCCGAGTCACCTCCGATATCCAAATCTACAGCCTGTTTGTCCATAAGAGCATTGAGTGCTTCATAAATTTGGTCATCATTGAGGTTCTCCATTTTATCTATAATTTAGAGGTGTACCGATTCAGTAAAACCTATTACCGATTGTTTAAAATAACTGTTCATATTACGATTATTTACACCGATTAATCCCGATTATCGATTTTTTATTAATAACTATTGGCAAATATGTTTTAGAGTATGATAACAGTTAGTAAAATTAATACAAAATAATTGTATTTATACAAAAATATATTTATTGCATAGCCGGCGAAAGTTGGAACTTGATTGTTAGTTTAGCCAATGGTATGAACTTATATTTCTTTATCTGGTTATGTTATCTTTGCCAAGCCCACAACCCGGATGCAGTGTGTATATAAGTGTTTTTTTGTGGTTTTGATCACTAAGCTACCTAGAAAATTTCGATTTAAATTTTACTTAAGAAAACGATTAATCGACAATTTAATTGCCGATGCACTAATAATTGCCTGATAACGATTCATTAGTATCCGCATCGGTACACCCCTAATATATATATATATATATATATATAAAAATCACACTTAAAGGTTATTTTAGGCCTAGTATATTGTTTTTATGCATTAATAATATAATTATGTGTTTGCCAAGAAAAATCATTTATCCATCTATCAAATTTATGTTAGCCTAAACTTGCATAAACATAAACTCATTTTTAAAGAAAAAAAAAAATATATATATACCCTCAGTCATTTAAGAATCGCTTAGCAAAATATTATCTAAGCGCTTCATACCACTCAAATTATGAAATATTATTCCATGTTTATAAAATAATAAAAATATTAAAAATGTATAAACCTTGAGTGTTTAAGTAAAACACAACCATTGAATAACTTTATATTTATTTACATTCCATTTACCGATAAAAAATAAAATAAATACAATAATAGGTTTATAAAATATACCTAAAAGTATAATCAGGGTTCCCACCCTTAGTATGCAAAAATATGGGACATATTTGAAAAATGTATAGGACACTTTCAACAAGCCCCCCTCCTGCCATCTTGAGCAGCTATGAAGATCACTTGAGTTTTTAAGAAAAACATATGATTTTCGGTACTTTGCAATGCACGAACTAGAATAGGTTCATGTTTTAACCCTTGCAGTTTAAATTAAAAAGAAAAACAAAAGAAAAAATTGTGGGTGCACCCAATAATGATTTTAAGGATGTTAATGGCTGTTTTCATACATTGTTTCATAAAATTAGATAAGACAATGTTAAGTTTTAAAAATATTTCCATGTGTCAGTATCATCTTTTGATAAGCTGTATATTATTCTTAATTGTTTGCTCTAGAAAAGAGACATTAACATTTTAAGCCAGCCTCAAGTTTTTTTTAGCCAATTACTATAGTTATTGCAGCTGGTGTTCACAATGTTAAGACGAGGTGCAACTTCAAACACAGCTTTTTCTGAAATGAGCTTTAGCTCTTATGCGCTCGTGTGAAAGACTACCTAAGATTCAATACCTTGCTAGAGGTAGGGAGAGCCAGCAGGTGGCTCGAGAGATCCAGCAAATGGATCACTAGAGCCAACCACTTGCTTACGCGTATTCGTGTGAATAGCTACAAAAGACACAAAGCCTTACTTACTTACTATCTTATACTCTCGTGAACCATGTAACACAAGATTGACTGAAAGGGGCCTTACAATACACTACATTGTATGGGAAACTACCAAATTAAAGTATACAAGTAAATCAAGCCTTGGCCACCCTACTCCCCATGTATCAGATGTATCTGAACTGACTCTCCCTCTACTATATAAGAGAAAATAATTGAGAATGCAGTGAATTGAAGTGTACCGTACAGGGCGAGAAAAGGTATGGAAACAGAATTACTGGAGTAAATTATTTATGAAAATCAGTAAATATTTAATAAGTTAGTCCAACACATCCATGACAGCCATGTCCATCCCTCCATGTTTTACTTGTTTTATTCAACCTCGGTGGTCTTGGGTTAAAGGGCTTGCCTCAGGACCCAATGTTCGTGGGTTCAAACCCAGCTAAGGTCAACAAATTTTTCTTGAACAATAAAAATCTGTAGCACAACTTCCTTCGGAGGGGAAGTAAAGCCGTCGGTCCTATGTCAATTGTGGGGTGTAAAAGAACCCTGGAAGGTATGTGAAAATATCTTTCCTGTAAATATTGGTAGGACCTTTTGTTCTCGCTCATAGAAATTTTTGTGAGCTGATATAATCAGTAGGTTCAGAAAGTGCACATTAAACAACTCAAATAAAAAAATACTTGTTTTATATATTTTTTTGTTTAATCTAACCCAAAATATTTTCTTTATTAAATAAAATATATAAGAAATCCCAAAATGAGCTTAAAATTATATAAATATAGGAAAATATAGGACAAGTGGGAACCCTGTAAATAAACTAGTTATAATAAACAGATAAAAACAAATAGCATACAACGACCAGTAAAAAAATAAAAATGTGCCAAAATGTATTGAAAATAAAAGTGAACTATACCTCAATGCTAGGTGGTAATCGGGTTTACCACAAAACATATTCTTTGTTGTAACCAATGGTTTCAAGATTTTACTAGGCTTGGTAATTATTTTAAAGTAGTCCTTCATAGATAATAGTGAAATATCCAATAAGAGCTAAATTCATTCAGCTTAGTCTGACGATACTGTGATTTATTCAATGTGGTAAATCTATTTACCACAAACCTATAGAAGGTTAAAGAGTAATTTTAAGCAGAACTGTGTGCAAATTAATCATTAGTTACTTAACATATTTTTGAGTTAAAATGTCAGGAATAAGTCTAACCAAATTGGCATTGAAATACATTATTTTTCATACATGTAAAAATGCATAAAATTCAGACCAACCTGGAGGCCTGGTAGATTGTTACTCAGATTGATTTGCATTACATCTTCAGCTCCTACTTCTATAGCATGATCTGTTGCTATTTCCAAAGATAGGTTTGCTGGTTTTATAGCTTCCACTACACCCTTGAAATCAAACTCATGACGCAGGGCTCCCCCATTGGAAAATGTTGCACTGAAATAATGAATCATCTTTAAAATTTGAAAACTAGATTTTATGTTATACAATAACTATATTAAAATATCTATAGGGTTATTATGAAAACTTTTAACACAAACTGATTTTATAGTTGAGCTCTAGAAAAGAAAAAAAATAATTAACATGTACAATTTTATCCGGATGTCTTATATGCAGTGCATGGGCAATTAAGGGGGTTAATTTTTAAGAAAAAATAAAATTATGTATTTGAAATTTGCTATCAACAAATTTGAATCAGCACTCTCCGAGTTAACAGATAAAAATGATAGATTGTAGATTTACTCCCATTCCCGCTTCAATGGCTTTCTTTTCATTGTGTTCTGTTCAATAAACTTGTGAAAAATAGAATGTTACTTTTCAATGAGTTCAGCTACAACCACATTTTATTTTTTGTTAATTTTACAGAAACTTTTTTCTTCTTCAGAAATTGGCTCTTGAAACTCAATTAACTGAGAATTATGTCCAGACACTGGCACAGCCAAGGAGGGGGGAGGGTTTCATCCTTGAACGTCCCTCCTCAGACCTCGCTACCCACCTACCTATTTCTCGCCCCTAAAGCTATGGAGATCATACATGAGGAACTCTACAGATGAGGACAGAGTTAATGGGCTTCATGTACATACATCTATAGGTGTCAGTTACGAACCCATGTGGAAAAATTCCAGATCTGCCCTAGTTCTGGGTATATCTGGCCCAGATGTGGACCAGTTCTGGCCAGATATGATTTTTCCACGTGGGGAGGATGAAGTTCTCAATTAACTTTCTATCAAGCCAACAAAAATTAAAATAAGACTAAAGTGAATAAGTTCAAAAGTGATTTTGTGAGTTAAGAGTTAGTGCAAGCTGCTTATTTGATTTTCAGATTTTAGCTCATAAAATAATTTTATAAATCAAATTTCCAAAATACAATTCATTGAAACTTGCATGTTTGTATATTCTGGCAGTATGCATGAATAAAAATTTGTTCATAAACAGCTTAACCCTTTGAGTGCCAACGTCGCTCAGAGCGATGCACAAAATATCTGCTAAACTTGCCAGCGTCGCTCACAGCGATCCCATGTTTTCAAGCTCTTAGTTCAGTATTAAGTCAACAGATAGGGTAGATTTTATTTCCACTGCATTCTCGTATGTTCAAGCTACTTTTATTTGTCTTTGCGATATATCGAACCTGAAAATTATTTTATAACTTTTACTTTATGAGTTTTATCTTTGGCCTTGTTTTTAAACATGGCTACTAAGAGGAAAGCAATGATTCAAGACACAGAAATACTTGCAATATTTATTGAAAGCTCAATCCAGAATGATCAATTTGTTTGTGATTCTGAATTTGTAAATAATGGAACTGAACAGAAATTTTATTCTACTGAAAGTGAAAGATCGGAACAAGTAGACGTGGCAGCTGACATTGATAACACGAGTATGAATACTAGTTATTCCTAAAGGGATGAAATAAATCTTGAAGATAAGGATAATACACCCTAACCTCTTCATATTTATGCAAAAGTACCAGATTTGAAGTTCCCTCACCATCCCCTGCTGATTCCAACCCAATTATTTATTTTAGACTTTATTTTACTATAACCCTGCTAAAGTTGATGGTCACTGAAACAGCTGCTATGCATAACCCAATTTTAGCGTAAAATCTAAAGTTAGTTTTTTTTGTAAATTTTGTCATTTACTCAGTTTTTTATGTTCTTTTCAGTGATATATTCTATTTCAAGCTATTTAAATTTTCAATGCTTAAAAATTAATGTTAAATAAAACAATAAAAAATTATTTTTTTAATATCTTGGCTAGTGATTTTTTTATTATATTTAAAAATTAAAAAAGTATATGTATAATTATATCATCGGATTGGCAAGCATGTTAGCTAGTTTATGTAAAAATTTGAGTGCAAGAAGTTCAAAGACTAATGAGTTATTAAAATTTAAACAAACTCCTGCATTTTTCAGGAAAATAGCTTGGCACTTTTAGCACATTTTTTTGTCATTTCTCTTGGCACTCAAAGGTTTAATAGTCATAATAACTACAGAATTATGACCATTTTTTATAAATTATTTTGTTTGATCCACCTCGGTGGCGTAGTTAGCTAACGCGCTAGTCGTGTTGAGCTTGACTGCCGAGAACAGGGAGATCGAGGTTCGAATCTTGCTCAGGTGAATTGGGGTGGTTTTTCCTGAATGGTTTTTCACTCTCCCTCCACGCAAATGCATGTTCACTTCCTATATCTTCAACCTTACCAATTCGTAAACCATTAGCGTAATTAGTACTTAAGCGTGTAACCCAAATGGGTAGTAAGACGCGGTGCTAAATAAATAAAATAAATACATTATTTTGGATATTATTGTATTGCTTTTGATGCATTTGGATTTTGCAGTACTTAAATTTTCAAATTTTTCCACAGGGAAAACCAAATGGACCACGCTTAGTTGCTCAGTGAAACTAAATCCCCGCACAAACGAATCCTGGCTGTGCCAGTGTATTCAAATGTTCTAAAATTCCCTCCTACAAGGTTAAATACCTGAAATTTTCTTTCAAAGAGGGGACGGGGGTGCTACATTCCCTACATATGGGACTCCAATACGCCCCCCATCTGGAAAACCCAAATGGGCGCCCTTGACACAGTGACCGAAACATTAAAACTCTATAATCTAATTTTTAAAGCAAATTAAAATTTTGTATAACAATACTCTCTGGCAATGGATATAACTATATAAACTCCATTCACGGTATGAATTACTCTCTGAAAGGTCTTTTTTCCTACCAGTATCCTAATATATAATAGCTTTCTGGCAGGGAAGAAGGCCTTTCAGAAAACAATTCCTACGCTGAACAGACTTTACATGCTTGGGGCTAAAGGGATGGAGTGAGTGAGTTGTATTTATCAACAGCTATCTACATTAAAGGGTTGTGGGGGCTATTGAGATACAATCCAATGTTAACATCTAGTTTAAATAACTAGGTACTAAGATAAATAAGTCACTTTCAAAATAAATAATATAAAAATGGTAAGCATCATAGGTTTAACTGAAATATATTTAAAGCTAAAAATAATTGTGTAAGCAAACACTCAAGTCACTTTGTAACATGATGATATTCTCTTAAACAAAGTTTATTAATATCATAATCTCAACCCCAAATTTAAAACAAGATATTTTTATATGTGTGTATTTTGTTAAGGATTCTGCTAACCATCTATTAT
The DNA here is from genome assembly GCA_902151455.1 of Timema bartmani. NCBI lineage: Eukaryota > Metazoa > Arthropoda > Insecta > Phasmatodea > Timematidae > Timema > Timema bartmani. The sequence continues at coordinate 22,278 of CABFWB010004650.1, forward strand.
TCTTATTTGTTTAAAATCGAGGTGGACAAATGGCTATTTAATTTTATTTTGATGGAAATTGATTAAAAAACATGGGAAAATACACTAATAAGATTAAATTTAATGAATAAAGCCCAACTATAGAAAGAGGAAAAATGTGAGAAGAATCCATTGCACAAAGGTGACATCTTTCTTTCTTCTATATTCCTTGAAAACAATCAAATTCTTCACAGCTTTCCAAATCAGAGGCTACCCCAAGCCTTTACTAGACAATCAAATCTACAGAGCACTCTCCAGAGATGACAATGAACCCCAAAAAAAGTTGAAGAGATCCCACTCACAACACAACACCATCCTGGTACACATCGAATAAACACTATTCTTAAAAGTGGCTACAAGTTCCTAACCAGTTTCACCTGATACCTGGCAGCACTAGAGTCGCATTCTACCAAGCAACAAAATGGCAAAATGAAGAAAAGCTCAGGTCAATTTAAACATGTGTTTTATTGAACAATAATACTCAGGAGTGGTATATACTTACATAAGGATTTACTACAGGTAGGGGACAAATAGGCATACGGCCCCAAAACATACATGAGGGGGTAAAAACCCAAGAACAAAGAACAATGTTACAAATTTATAATATTAATGAGCAAGGATATTCTAATAAAATGCCACTTTAACAAGAGAAGGGACACTTTATCAAAGCCGTGGCTCAGGGAGAGAAGCTCCTTAATAAATCCTTTAGCGGCAAGAATGTTCACCCAAAGCAAAATGATAAGAAACTGCCCTTTTGAGGGCCATCCTCAAATAGTCTTGCTTCAAAAGAGGTAATGGGATGAAGTCCCATTTAACTGCACAACAATCTAAAGGTTGACAGGAAGTGCCAACCTCTCTTAAGGGGAGAAGCCGCAAAAAGGCCCAAAACAAAAAGGTAAAAAACTGCCCTTTTGAGGGCCTTTTTAAAATTATAGAGATGAACCCCCAACAAAGAAGTTGTCACTTATAAACATCTCAAGAAAGAACAAGTTAAATCAACCAATTATTTAAATAACAGATTTTAAACTAAAACATTATCTGCTGGAAATAATTAAGAGAGTTAAAGGTTAAAAAAAAAAAGAAGATGAAATTGACTATGGCGAATTTAAAGAAAAAGCAGCTTGAAGAGACCAAGAGAGAAATGTATGACATTGCGTCGAAACAAATATTTCTTACATGGAGGATTCAAAGAGCTTGATGTCCGTCAGTTGATGGCAGCAAGTGAGTGCTCACTTTTCGCTCTGGCGAGGCCAGCTTGTATTTACAAAGCTGTGCCCATAGCCATAGCTAATGAAATTACAGTAATACAGAAATTAAGAGATTATTATTATTATTATTATTATTATTTAGCACCGCGTCTTACTACCCATTCGGGTTATACGCTTAAGTAATAATTACGCTAAAAGAAGATGAAATTGACTATGGCGAATTTAAAGAAAAAGCAGCTTGAAGAGACCAAGAGAGAAATGTATGACATTGCGTCGAAACAAATATTTCTTACATGGAGGATTCAAAGAGCTTGATGTCCGTCAGTTGATGGCAGCAAGTGAGTGCTCACTTTTCGCTCTGGCGAGGCCAGCTTGTATTTACAAAGCTGTGCCCATAGCCATAGCTAATGAAATTACAGTAATACAGAAATTAAGAGATTATTATTATTATTATTATTATTATTTAGCACCGCGTCTTACTACCCATTCGGGTTATACGCTTAAGTAATAATTACGCTAATAGATTAGAAATTGGGAAAATTGAATAGAGGAAGTGAACCCGCATTTGCGTGGAGGGAGAGTGGAAAACCATTTAGGAAAAAACACCCCCAGTTCACTCAACCGAGATTCGAACCTCGATCTCCCCATCCTTGGCAGTCGGGCTCAACACGACTAGCGCGTTAGCCAACTACGCCAAGAAATTAAGAGAGTTTAAATAGTTTTTGCTGATTTCAACACTTTCTTCCCTATCCACTCATGAGCCAGGAATTAGTTGATCGATTGATTGACAAGAAACAACCTGAGTTGATCTTCTTAGACGGTAGCATCACTAGCGGAGACCAGGTGAATTTCTCTCGCCTGACTAGGCTATGAGTGTGACCAATAATGCAGCCCCAGCTCCCTCAGCCGGGCCGGCTGCAAGCTGATACAAAGAACAAGAGCGAGTAGACACACAGCTCAGGAACTGAGCGCATACAAACTTGTGGGCCGGCACACGAATAGGGGGTGGTGTATTGTCCTTGTGGCGTTCATGACGCAACACACCCAGACCCCAAAACCTTCTTAGTTCATCCCCAAGAGTCGCTTTAAAGAGATGCCCAATCGCCATAATATTCTAATCCATCCTAAACTTCCTGACCCTAAGAGAATCCGAGAAGAAAGACAGACTACCCCTGTGGTAGCCTCCGATGCAGCACAAGTGGAATCCACCTACCAGTTACATCCTTTAACAGTAAAGTTACTAAAGTGGAATACAAAATCTCTAATCATTACAATTTTAAAACAAATAACTTGGTATATCAAGTGTAGTGCAAATTATGTGATGCAGAATATATAGGCCTTACTACAAGATCTATCCGACAGCGAATGAACAATCACAGTTTTGACAAAAAAAACACAAAGAACCAGGCAAGCCTATACCCATCCATGCTGGTATCCACCCAGACAAGCCTGTACCCATTCATGTTGGTACCCACAACCAGGACTTTCAAACCTGTGATACCATTAAAATATTAAGAGCATTTCCCGCCGTATGTGAACACGTGACAGACTTTGTTTTGTATATAACGGCTGGACTGTGTAGTGATGTCACTCATTTCTCTGCGCTCAATTAGGTGAGGCACTTTGTCTTAGCTTTAGACTTAGTTTATTTTTCGTCGTATCTATATTATGTTTGGCTCTTCATGTTCTAAATTTATATGTTTCGGCTTTATTTATTTAAACGTTACTCAGAATTAAATTCATTAGAGACGGCAGGATTTGCCTGTCAGCCATTATGGATTACTTGATGTTTAAACTCTGTTTCTTTTTGCAGACCCGCCTCACGGACGGGTTTGGGGTTTATTACGCCGCCATCTTGGGGCGCTAGTTATCTTATTTAAAGTTAAACTTATTGAAATGTTTGGTTTGCTTGTCAAAGTTTTAAGGGTTTAGTCTTTTGTAATAAATGAACTTGTTGTTCAACTCTGGGGCCGCGAGCCCGCGCACTTAGCGCTTCGGCCAAGTTAATAGTTAGATTGATCTAATTTAAATGGTGTCTGTTAAAACTGATTAGGTTGATCTAAGTCATTGGTTTTTTTATTAAAATGTCTCTTTTGCGCCTTGTAAAGGCAGTTAATAATTATTTAGCATACTCATGTCGAATTTGTATCGGCATCGATGAGTTGTGTACACCTATACTATTTGTCTTTATTTAACTTTTCTAGTTAGGTTAGTCGCCTTCTGCGCTGGGTCAATTTTATATGTATTCTTTTATTATTGTCTTACTGTTTTCTCTCAAAGATTTGGGGTCTTGCCCCATTATTTATTATTTCTATCAGTCCTTGTTTACTTTTCACTCGACTACTCTTAGTATGTCTCACTCTCATTTTTCTACGAGTTGTATGTTTATGAATAAAAAAAAAACTCTCTTGTAATCAACCTACCTTTTATTTATAGTGTTATGAACCTATCAAATCGAAGGGGGGGTTACATCACTATTTTTGTAATAATTCTTCCTGTCTGGTTTTTTATGTAAAGTTCAGAAATTACAAGAAAACTTAAAAGATGTAGAGAAGTTACATGTTATTTACTAATTCTTGCTTATATATGTTTATGATAAACTTTGAGAGGTTAAGATGTTGAGGTTTAAATACATAATATTTTGGTAATTTCTACATTTAAATCAAATTATCATGTTTGCTTTTAAACAGCTAAATTGGGAATGTTTAAAGAACTTTATTGTGGATGTACAGTTTAGACTTTTCGAGAGTTAATTTTCTTGTTTAGTAGATTTAGACTTTATTTGAAAAAATCTTACTGTTGTCAATGGTTGGATCTTTAGATTTTTGTTGGAGGCGATCCATTTTGCCTACCTTTGAATTACCAATGTTTAATTCTGAGTTTTTGAGAATTTAACTTTTAGACTACCTATGAAAATAGGGTGTAATCAACTTTCTTCTTTGTACATATATATATTTAAAGTGTTCATATTATATGACCATCTCATTTAATTATATTATTAAAATCAAAGTCAAACTTTATACCTTATATTTTTCTTTGTTTTGATTGTGACTTGTTTACCTTTCAATGAAAACTCATAGGATTTAGGAATAATTAGATTTGGATTTAGGCCATAGGATTTAGGAGTAGTTAAAATTGAGGACGGCCAAAATTGGGCCTTTTCCCACAGCCAGGTGAGCTGTGTGTTTCTGAGGCACAATAGTTTGCCCTCAGGCTATTGTTCCTTGTTTGACTCAAACGACTCACTCTGATTGTTCTTTATTATATATTATGTTTTGCATTTTCTACTCGGTTGGTGACAAGAAGGAGGTAGGAAGAGGGGAAAAACACTAATAGTAAGCATATTTTTCAAAACTATCAAATTATATTGTGTATGCTGTTTGGACATATGATAAAACATAGATACAAAGATAAAGATAAAATGCCCCACATTAAAAATGTTCTCCACATTTTATTATATTTTTGCAGGAGGTATATTTACTAAAGCAATAATTACTAAAACAAAACACTCATTACATTAATCAATTTCAATACTATACCTAAAGAATGATGATAGTTTATAAAGACCTTGAAATATAATCTTTGTTTCATGTTATGGTAAGTAATGAGTGCTATACAACACTGATTTAAAAAAAAAAGCATGTGTGTGCTAAACTAAAGGTCCCAAGTTAAATTCCAATGCTCTGGTGTAATTTTAGCAAATGTTAAAATTATTTTAATCTAGTTGTTAGAAATACGATTTCTTACATGTTGGACTTCCTGACAATAGAATTCAATTCATTCTTCACACCAGGTGTATTGTCTGACAAAACTGACACAATGAAGATAGAGCCAGCAGGTCCACGAAGTTCCAAAAAACTTTGTTTGCTTTGTAGTTTGCTAGTCTGAAACAACCAATGTTATTTTTATGAGTTTCAGCAGTATTTTCCAGCATTCCATGAACTTAAAAAGGCAATATAAAGGATAGAACACCTTAAAATCAATTTTTAGAGCAGCTACATAATAGCCTCTCAACTAACAGGCATTGTAAATCAATGCAATAGCTAATATAGTCAACTCTCGATTCTAAAACCATTCACGGTTCCCTGGAAAAGGGTCATTATTTCGAAGAGGTCGTTATTGGAATTTTAACTGATTTTATTTCACCCCCGACCCACATACGCAAAAATCGCGATTTTTTGAAAACACATGAAAAAATACCTACCTATTTCTTAAAGTCCATTATGGAGGCCTGCTTCTTCTTAGCGCCAGTTTGCTCGACTAAGTCTTTCACATTATAGAACTGGAACCACAGCTCTTCGCTAGTGCCCTGGCGCTTAATTGCTCTTGAGTAGACGTCCCCAGCTTTCAGAACATCTTTCGTTGTGGGGATGTCTTCAGGCTCTTCTTCCATTTCTTCCTCCCCCTCTTCATTGCTGGAATCCTGCTGCTCCCTGATTATATCGGCGTTGTCGTGGGTGCCCCAAACTGTGATGTCATCGTCTGCTGCTATGTACTCATATGTGCAGTCTGGGGCTAATCTCTGCCACGTTTCCTCGTCGCACGGCCGAATGAAAGTCAGGGGGGCAGACGAGGGTGCTGTTGATGAGCCAGGCTGCTGTTCTGTGTAGGGGCCTGGCTGAGAATTGGCGTCCACTGGTGGTCGTCTGGGTCTTCGGCGCTGGCAGCGGCGGATAGCACATAAACTGCAATCCCTTCGTTGACTGGCAGGACAAAGCGGCCGTGTCGGAAGCAGTTGGTGATTACCACCAGTCTCACGGGCCTCCAACTGGTGACGATTCCCTCCATGGCCCTGAACACATTCCACACCATACTCCAAACAAGCATCTCGCGGAACTTTACCTTCACTTGCTGGATTATCCCCCAGTACAGGGGCTGAAGCATTCTGGTGGTGTTCTTTGGCAGAAACACCAGCTTGATGTTCCTGAGTTTGTCGAGAGCAGGATGTGTGGGGCAATTGATTGTTGATGAAGAGCACGACTTTTCTATTTGCGGTGTCCATCTTCAAATCGAAGCCTTGAAGCCATCCATGCCTTCTTATTAAAATCATAGTCACAAGGCAGGATGTTGCTCTTGAAACCCCGGGGTTTCTTGAACTTACCGATCACGAGGGGTTTCATCTTATCGCTGCCGTCCATGTTGAGCACAGAAGGACAGTGAGGTGCTCCTTGCTCCTCTTTACACCCTTGCTATTATCCTCTTTCACAGCAAGAGTGTGATCTGGCATGAGGTTGTAGAACATCCCCAGCTGTTCAGCGTTGTATACATCTTGAGGATGATAGCCCCTAAGTATGTTTCGGAGTAAGGGCATCCATTCCTTCACCGGTGTTGGGTTGACCTATGCGCTTTCACCGACGACTTTGTGTCTGGATATGCTGTGATGCACTTTTAAACGCTCTAGCCACACACTTGAACACCTAGTTTTCTATACCCAACCTCAGGGAAAATTCATCGACCTTCTTCTGCATCATCGGTCCGTTTATAGACACGTTTTGCGCTCAATGCTGGCTGAACCACTCCAGCATAGCTTGCTTCAGATTCACGTACGTCGTACCCTTCCAATTTTTGGCCTTTACATTGTGGCCTTCCTTCTACACTACATTCACAATTTCTTCTCTCATTTTGAGAATCGTGAAAAGTGTCGACTTCGGAATGCCATGCCACCACGCAATCTCCATCTTTGTAATCTTCTTCTCATCCACTTCCTGGATTATCTCCTACTTCTTCATGAGCATCAAGAAGGTCCTCTTTCCACTCATTTTGTCGAAATTATAAGTTTGTATCAAATAAAAAAAAATTTTCGACCTTTTTTTCACATTTTCACGGTTCCCCAAAAAAGGGTCGTTACTTCGAGAGGGATGTTATTCCCGGGGTCGTAGAATCGAGAATTGACTGTAGTAGAATTTGTTTACCTAATTTGATTTTTTTTATTTATGTGAAGTTAAAAAAAAAATGGAACTCTTTTAAATCCAATACTGAAACTAGTGGTGCATCAGAAAAAATAAAGCTAATTGCTTTGCATTTTGTTTATTGCAATTAAAGTTTATAGTCAGGATTTAAAAAAAAAATTTAAATGAGAGATTAAAATTCAAAATATAGTATCCATCCAATTTCTAAAGAGTACCAAAAACTAAATCTGCGAAATAATCTAACGTGATCTAAAATAAAGCAATTTTTATTAACCTTTGGTTACAATACTGTCTGAACAAAATATAAAAAGAAAACCCTTTTTGCTTCTAAGACAGGATCTGAATTACTATTTAATGACTAAAACCATAAATAGCTTAGTGCTTTTTAATTCCTTTTTTTGTTTTTGTTACAAAATGAGTTTAAGGATGAAGTTCTTGAAGAGAGTGCAAAAAGTGTTTAGGCTATGTTTTCAAATTAATGCATACTGTTTGATCTTTATGGCTTGGATAAATTCTGTATTCAAATTGATAGATTATAATATCAGCTCATCACCTTTCTTATTTCACTATGCAGCAATTTCTTATCATCGATTAATAGATCAAGTTAAATATTTTAGTGCTACATTTTCAAAAGAAAAAGGGCTACAATTTTCCTATTCAAGCATATAGAAAGTTTTTAATTTATAATCTTATCTAATGGTGGAGTCTTTTACAAGAGCCTTTATCTCTTTCAAAAGTAGTTTATTATTTGTATAATATTCTAAGTAAATAAGCCTACTTTAGATAATGTTATAAAAATGTGATAGCTTGTTTTGGTTGGGCGATGTTAAGTAATATTAATCTAGGACAGGTTATATAAGTTATATGAATATGATATCACCAGACTGTTTCTTATGAAGGGGGAAGAGCATAAGGTGTGTTTTGGTCAGATACACTATTTGATCATATGGAACCCAATAAAAGCTACAAAATCTAGTGAAGAACCCCTATGTGTTCATGTCCCATCACCTTTCCCTCTACAACTATAGATAGGCCTACTACAAGTTTTGACATTTAAATATTTGAGTAGTGAACCTATGTTATGAATTAAGTCTGAAACAAAACTAATTTATTTCTTACATTTATGTTATATATTTTGCATGGATAAAATAATATATCAAAAATGTAGAGTTTGTTTATTTTAGCACCGCGCTTACTACCTGTTCAGTTTGTACACATATAAACTAATTACTCTAATGTGTTAAGAATTAGGAAGATCGAATTTCGAGGGAGTGTACCCCATTTGTGTGGAAGTAGAGTGTAAAACCATTTAAGAAAATCCACCCTTAGTACACCCGACTGGGATTGGAACCCCGATCTCTCTGTCATCGGCAGTCTAGTCTACCGTGAGAGTGACACCTTAGACCATGCGGCCATTGAAGCAGGTAAAATGTACTGTCACTTATCCAAATTTTAATATATTAATTTTTTTTAATAGGTTTTATTCTATTATTTCTTCCCAATCTCTGACGAGAAAGAGGTTTCTGATTGACATAAAAATTGAACAGTGTAGGGAGTCAATCAATATTTTTTTTAATACAATATTCCCAAAATTGTATTGTTATTAACTTTGCTTCAATTTTGGCATGAGCTGAAAGTACTGTCCCACATGAACCCCGATTGGTTCTGTTCGGTGAGAGTTGAACATATATCAGCCAGATATGACAACTTTGTAGCCACTTGTGTTCACACAGTTTTGATAACAAATCAAATTAAAAGTTTGATAGAAACAACATAAATGTTGGAATGTTGGCATTCTTTTATAGCTCGTTACGAGTTGTGGTTGTTTAGTGAAGCCATCTTTAAGTGTGCAGATGCGCATCACATCTTTGGCAGACCATAGACAGTAGAGTCATGACCATTATAAGTTTGGGATGCACATCTGTGATGTAATTTTACTGTGCTGACTAATGTATGTTTTCTTGTGTTATCTTGTTTATTCGCTTCACTTGACCCGCGGTGATTTTTCTCTAACAGGTTATGGGCCCAGGTTCGGGAGTGTCGTGTAAAAGAGCAAGTTTAACATAAAAGATAAACGGACATGCGAGAGTTCCGAGATCGACGCCATGAACACCACAAACGTATCAAGAATTAAAATTCCAGGCAAAGATAATTATGATACATAGAAACTGCAACTGCAGGCCGTGTTAATTAAAGCCGATTTATGGGAGTTCATGAACGGTGGCACATTAAAACCCGAGTTGACGAACAATCGTGCCAACGAAGCCAACGTGTGAGAATGGGTGTACAGTGATATTAAGGTGCGGTCGGAGATAATTTTGTCTATATCCTCAAGTGAGCTCAAGCAAGTAAAAAATTGTGAGACATTGCGTGAAATGTGGCAGAAATTGGAAGAGATATATCAATCCAAAGGCCCGGAGAGAAAAGCAACCCTTATGAAGAGGTTAACGCTACAGAAAATGTCAGACATTAGTGATGTGTGCGAGCATCTGAACAGTTCTTTTGACTCTGTAGACTAGTTGAACAACATGGAAGTCGCGATCAACCCAAACTTGTAGATTTTATTACTCTATAGCTTACCCGATGGTTTTGAGAGCTTTCGGTGCGCCATTGAATCGCGTGACAAATTGATGATGCCGGACATGCTTTGCATTAAAATCATAGAAGAAAGTGATGCTCGTAAGAGTGATGCGTGAAACGCGTCATTGGGTGCCATGTTTGCAAAGAAAAATGGCAGCTGGTGCGATTGGAAAGACAAACCCAAAGTGAACAAAAGTGACCACGAAAAACAGAGGTGCACGCATGTGATACGATGTTTTAAGTGCCGAAAACCTGGGCATAAGGTGAAACGAGTGTCGAAGCAAGGACAAAAAGTAAAGTGCAAAATGTGCTGATAACGGCTGTTTAAATGTTTCGGCAAGCAAGTTGAACGATCCAAACCGAAAGTAGTGTCTGGACAGTGGCGCGACAACGCACTTGTGTGATCAATTTCCTGACACATGACTATGTCAGGTGCCATGTCATCGGGGATGGAAGAGATGTCCCCATCTTCGCCTGATCCATCAGGTGTTGGTGCATACGACGAAGACGAAGTATTCCTCGGCTTCGATAACACCATCGAAGCGTATGAACCACCACCTAATGGATCAGGCTAAGATGGGGACATATCTTCCATCCCCGATGACATGGCACCTGACATAGACGTACATCAGGAAATGGAACACACAACAAGGGGCTGCGGCCTGCGAAGGAAGGTCAGGTCAGGTTCGAGAGGAAGACCAAAGAAGCAGTACCAAGTCATTTCAAGTCTGGCCGAAAATGCTGAGGGAGCGGAGCAGGCATTTCTCTCGAAAATACCTATGAAAGTGTGCGGTCCCGATGCGGACGAATGTCGTCAATCTGTTGGCACTAAGATGAAATCCATCGTGAGGAACGGGACTTGGATACTCATTGATCGTCCTAGAGGTCACAAAGTTGTCGGCAGCCGAAATGTTCTAAGGAACAAGTTCCTATCAGATGGAAGGCTTGAAAGAAAAAACACACGCTTGGCTGCCCAAGGTTTTAGTCAGCAACCCGGCGTTCATTACAGAGATATTCGTTCCAGTGGCTTGAATAGGTTCCATTCGTCTCATGACATCTATTGCAGCCCAATACGGAATGAAGATTAGACAGTTTGATGTGGAAACTGCATACTTGAATGGACGCCTAGAAGAAGAGGTTTATATGGAGCCATCGAATAATTTACAAGAAATCCTTCGGGGTGTTGTTGATTCTGAGGGCCAGAGTCAGATCGGGATGAAGGCAAAGACCATGCTTGAAGAATTGAGCAGGGGGAGGGCAAGGTTTGCCTCCTGAAGAAATCACTTTATGGTTTGTGACAAGCTGGAAGGAGCTGGTACTTCAAGCTGGACAAAACCTTGAGAAGTCTGGGTGTGATGCCTTCAGTCTCAGACCCTTGTTTGTTCCATATTAGTTCAGGGGAAGACGTTATATTAATTGCGACATACGTTTATGACAACCTAATCGCCTCCCGTGGCAGGAAGGGGATTGATGAACTTAGAAGGAAAATGGCCGACCACTTCGAAGTCATGAATCTAGGCTATGCAAAATCTTGCCTGGGGATAGAGTTCAACCAGACAGAAGGGCAGGTGATGATGCACCAGCATGGCTACATACGCGAGCTGTTTTCGCGATGTGGTATGTCCGAATGCAAACCTGTAGCCACCCCTGTGAATACAAGCTTGAAGCTGAGGAGAAACGAGGAGCAGTCGGAAGACGATCTAAGGATTCCGTACCGCGAGCTGGTCGGGGCATTTACATACTTGGCATCAACTACAAGGCCCGACATATCATTGGCTGTAAGCAATCTGGGGCAGTTTAACTGCTATGATACCGATCACTGGAAGGCGGCCGAGCGTGTATTACGCTATCTAAAGGGTTCCATCAATGTGGGGTTGACCTATGGCTCAGATCCAGGACCAGTCCAAAGGATTTGTAGATGAAGACTGGGGAAGTTGTCCCGAAGACAAGAGGTCTTACACTGGGTATATATTCATGTTACATGGTGGGCCGGTATCCTGGGAATCCAAACAACAGTGAACTGCCGCCCTGTCAACGACAGAGGCAGAATACATGGCTGTGTCAGAGAGCGTTAAGGAAGCTGTCTATTTGCAGCCATTCCTCGTTGAGATGGGCTTTTGCGACTTGGGCGAGATGGTTATTTTCTGCGACAACAGAAGCTCATTGAAGTTGGAGGAGAATCCGATGTTCCATGCTAGGAGCAAGCATGTTGATATCCTTCATCACTTCGTGAAGGACGTACTCAAACGCAAGGAACTTAGTGTTAATATGTAAACATTTTTGAAATAATTTCCCTGACTTTTCCCTGTTTTATAGGGTTTCCATGTCACTGAACACCCTGTTTTTTTTTATTAGAAGTATTTAATGTACACTTTCTGAACAGGGTAAATATATCTGCACATGACTTATAAATGAACTTAGCTCTAAAACAGACACAAAAGCCAGGCTTGGCCATTAATTCACCATTGTGGAAGGGGAAAACCACATTTCACCAATGATACTTTTTCGGCCATGTCAGGAATCGAACCCGGGGCCCTTAACTCAGTAGACAGACGAGCTACCGACTGAGCTAAGGTGTCAAACTAGTTTTTTATTCCTATAAAGTAATCAAAATCTTGCATATATGCATAACCATGGATCAGTTTTGTCGAAAGACGTGGGGTGATGCCTCAAGGTGGAATTGGGGTGTTGGGGAGTGGAGAATAGGGAGGAAAAAGGAATAAGTTGCAAAGGTTAAGATACAAGTATCAATATTCTTGACCTGGTCATTCTATTTAGTGGTTAGATGATAATAACAAGGACATGTCAAGGGGCTAGTCCCTTACAAGTCTCCTCAATGTAAACAATGAAGAACTGCTCAAGTTATACTTTCAACTTTATCAATAGCCTTTATATAAGTTTTGATTTTAATTTATATAATGGCCAGAGTGCATATTAATAGTTTGTGTGTCAAAGTCAGTTGGTATTAGAAGAGTGTTATTGTGCAGTTATTTTTCTGAACATTTAGGCATTTATCTCCCTTTAGATGTTAAGATAATTCGACCATCAACATTTTACTAAACAATTTTAATAAGTGTATAATTATAAGCTATAGGTAAATAGTGATTCAATTATTTAAAATTATTACAGTTTATGAACTATAAGTGGTCAAACTTGCATCATGTATCATTGTTGAGGCAAAGTAATTAATTTATGGGGCTGAAATTTAGTATAACCAATCATTCATGAGATGTACACAATAAATAATATATAATATGTTAAAGAAAAATAGTCTCGGGTGTACAAGCAGTTTAAAAGTGGTAAAATTACATCATTTTTAACTTTTATAAATACTGTTCTTTTTATACCCCAATAATTTGTTTTTATCTCATTTTGTAGTGGCAATGGCTTTATTTAAAAAAATATTTTTTTAACTCTTCTCATTAATTTTATTGATGGGATAGAATTGATCCTTACAAAAATAGAGATGAAAAAATGTATATTTCATGAAATTTCTTGTTTTGACTGTACCGATTGTATAAACAACACCAACTAGCAAACCACAGTATGTTTGCCTAACTGAGACGGTGTCGGTTTACCCAACTAATGACTCACTCAAGTAAACCGCAAGCTGTAGGAGGCAGAGTGGCATTGATCCCTTCTATCTTTTCAAAGATTTCTGCTCGTTTTTGTTCCTTTTGATAATCATTTGGAGCTTGAGGAATATTCTACTGTATCACTTTTGTGCTTGATTTTTTACTTATGTTTTATTTAAATACTACAATTTACTTCAAGAATGTATTTATTATACAATTTACTTTATGAATGTATTTTTAATCTAAATATTAAAATTTACTTCATAAATATACGAGTTTCACTTGTCTTATTGGCTTTAAATCAAATATTAAAAAGCATAGAAGTGATGCAAAAGTGCTGAAAATATTATAAGCTATTATCAGGCACTTAAGAAAAAAAAGTCACACAATATGCAGTGTAAAATTGATTTGACTACAAGCTATTAACTTCAGCAAATTTTTTTTAGCATTGCAGACCTACCCATTCTGATTATACACATATGTACTAATTATGCTAATGGGTTAAGGCTGAGGAAAGTTGAATTTAGAGGAAGTGTACCCACATTTTCATGAAGAGTGGGAAAACATTTAGGAAAACCCCCTCAGTATACCCAACCAGGACTGAGCCACGATCTCCCCTTTATTGGCAGTTTAGTTTATTGCAAGCATAGCGCCTTAGACCATGCAGCCACCAAAGCGGGTTTAATCACTAGAAACTTTTCTTGATAAACAGTAGTGAAATTAAATTTATTGTAAGTACTAATGTTGGACATTAGCCACTTAAACTAAATTATTCTGATTAACGAGCACTAGTTTATAAATCTAGTTTTCAATACAATAACTATACAATTTTCAATACAATAACCTCATATGTAGGTTATTTTTAAAATAAAAGCCTGAATATTTTTGCGAACTGGAGTGCCAACTCCCAGAGAAACAGATCAAGTTAAACACTCCGGAGCAATAAATATAGAGGGACAAGTTAAAAATAGAACCCTCTAAGTGTTGGTAAATGAAGGTAAGAGAAGCGGCAGTTCCTTCTGAAGGTATTTACAAACATTATGTTAAAATCACTATCAAAACATTATAACCTCACAAGGTCTTAATAGTTCTCAAAAAGGCTTGTTGTCGAATGACATTAAAGGGGGTGACATGCTCTAAATATCCACTTTCTTTCTTTCCTCAACACAATGACCACACCTTGGCCTTGGGGCTCACTAATTAGCAACCAGTGATGTGGTAAAAATCCAAGTGACGCATTCCCCAGTTTCCTTTCAGTTGCTTCTTATGAAAAGCAGGAGATACTGCGTGATTAGTTCTAAATCCTGTCCCGCAGGGAAAAGCATATTCATCATCACCATCAACTGTTTCCAGCCTGTGGGCGGGCCAGTTTAGTAAAATGCCTCCATCTTCCTCTATCCTTCCAACATTCTTCCTCCTTTAATTTCTTACATTTTTCTCCTCTCACTTGAACACTTTCTGTTTCTGTTCTGCTCCTCCCATCTCTTTCTTGGGCCTCCCTTGCGGTCTTTTTCCTACATACTTCATTTCCATCATTTTCTTTGGCATCCTCTCTTTTTCCGTCCTCATTACATGACCATAACATCTCAGTCTTGCTTCCTCTACTATCTCATGTACTCCCTGTACCCCTACTCTTTCTCGGATAACTTCATTCCGAATCTTGTTTCTCCTCGTGACAGATAACATGCTCCTCACAAACTTCATTCCCATGGCCTCCACTTTCCTAGTTTCTCTTACATTCACTGTCCATGTTACTGCTGCATATGTGACAATGGGTACAAAGTACGCCCTGTATAGCACTTACTTACATGGCACTTCTCTTCTCCATAGCAGGTCTCTTACGCACCTAGAGAAAAACTCTCCCTGCTGTCCTCTTCTCATTAAATCTTCTCTCCTTCCACCTTTCGCCTCAATCACGCTTCCAAGAGATTTTACTTTTTGTACCTTTTTGAGCTCTACTCCACCCAACCCTATAGCTTTATTAGGCCTTATCCTCTTCCTGGTATTTACCATCACTTCACACTTTGTCATGTTATATTTAATTCCACACTCTTCTACTTCCTCATTCCATTCCTGTAGCTGTTCTTATAATTCCTCTTCCTTCTCCCCCCGTACCATAAAGTCATCAGCAAACATCATGGCTTTCATTCTTTCCTCCCCGAGTTTTCCTGCCACTTTGTTCATGACCATTTCCATTTCCATTTCCATTTCCATTTCCATTTCCATTTCACTCTTCTACTTCCTCATTCCATTCTTTTGGTTGATCCTATACATCTTCTTCCTTCTCCCCCCATACCATCAAGTCATCACTAAATATCATGGCTTTCATTCTTTCCTCCCAAAGTTTTCCTGCCACTTTGTTCATGACCATTTCCATTTCCATTTCCATTTCCATTACAAATAGTGATGGTGAAAGAGCACTCCCCTGCTTCCCTCAAATTTTTATTTGGAACCAATCCGCCCTCCCACTTTCTGTCTTAACATAGCTCCTCCTCATACCTGCTTTTCACTCTCATTATAGCACCTCTTTTCATTTCGGCCTCCTCCATCGTTTTCCAAACTTTATTTCTATCTACGCTATCATATGCCTTCTCCACATCCATAAATACCTTTACCAAGTCTTTCCAATATTCATACCTTCTTTCCATCAGCTGTTGTATGGTATAGATTAAGTCTATTGTAGACCTTTGTTTTCTAAATCCATTCTGTTCCTATCACCATCTTCCTTTCATTTTATTTCTTATTCTCTTTTATAGTATCTTCTCATATATTTTTGTAAAGTGGCAGGTGCAGTTGATGATCATGAAGTTAAAAAAATTTAATCGAGGGCAAGGGGTTTAAAATTTCCAAAATCAATAAAATAAACTGCTTCCTGGTGTGTTAGAAAACTGAAATTCATAAGGAAAGTAGAGAGACCAAGATAAATAACAATAAAAGTCTGAACTTTTAAAATTTTAAACGAGACCCCAATAGATTGCGGAAGGGAGGTTAAAAAAAGAAAAAAACTTTTAGGTGTGAAAGAAAATTTAAATTTGGCCAGCCGATATAAGGACCCCTAAACATATCCTATTAAATCTTAAAATTTGAAATTGATAAGTGGGAGTTAAGGAAATGGTGGGGGGACGGGACTCCACATTTTCAAAACTAATGGATTAACCTACTTCTCTGCGTGGTAGAGAACTGAAATTCTTCAAGCAGATTTAGATATTGTAGTGGAATTCTGGGATATGTAAGGGGAGAAGCAATAGTTAAAAATACTTTTTGAAATGAGGTTGACCATAACAACTTGTCAAACTGGTAGAGAAAAACTTCAGACGACAAAATGAATCTTAGAATCTAAAATATCTCAGTGAGTTTGAATTAGAGAGAGAGAGAGAGTGTGTGTATGCATGTGTGCACATGTATGTGTGTGCATGCATGTGTATAGGGTGGGTTGATAAAATTTTACAAAACTACAACTACTTATCAATGTAGTAGAAAACCAAAATTCGGGAGGCAAGTGACGAAAGATACCACACCAAATAACTATAAAAGTCTGACAATTTTAAAATGGGACCCCAGGAAATAAAGGGGATGTGTCTTGGTTTTTTTAACTTTAATAGTAAAAAATCTCAATTTTGCATGCAGGTAGATGTATAACTCCAGATAACCAAAGAAGTCTTAAAATTTGAAATGTATAATTAGTGAATGGATAAATGGGGAGAGGGGTGGAAGAGGCTTAAAGTTAACAAAATTAATAGAAACAAATTATTTTCAGTATGGTAGAAAACTTAAATTTGGATGGAAGGTAAAGGGAACACTTAAAATAACCAGTTTTAAGTGGAACCTCGTGATATTAAAGAAAGGGTGAGGGTGGAAGGGTATAAAAATTACTTTTAGGTGATTCCAGCAGTATGCAATTGGGTATGATTTTCTAGCTTTCTAGCTGGTGCATTCCCTCCTAATTAAATTCATAGCTCCTGTCACATTAAGGGCATTTGTTATTCAAAATTATTTCTAACCAACCTATATTATCTTAAATAATCTAACCTAACAAACACAGGCAGTTCAATTCTGTTAAAGACTAGTCATGTATAAAGTAGTGATCTATAGAATTAGCAATATTTTACAATATTTTTAATCTGAAAAATAGCATTCAGTGTTTGCTCCCACCCAAATATTGTTTACACAAAGTGTAACCTATAGCTTAGACAAAGTGTCAAGCCAAACTATATTTTAAGATTCCCTGACTTTTACAGGTTTTCCAGAGCCACAATTTCCAACTTTTCCAGTCAATTATTGTATTAAGATCTCAACTTAATGTAATAATATTTTAAGAAACACACATTTTGAAATTGAAGGGTTTAAAGGATGTCAGCCTAAAGCAATGGTCCGTTGGGTCGTGCTATCTAAGTTAGATTTAGTTAGATCATATTGCGACATTAAAAGATCGCCTTACACAGGCTAATAAACTAATGACTCAACTTTGGCTAGACACACATGATAGAGGGGTGGAAAGGTGAGATGAAAATCCCATGTTGACTTTTAGAATTGAGATTAGTATACTCAACATGAACAACTGTACCAGAAGAAATTCACAGTGAGTATTAATTGGAAGAAACATGTTATTTTGACAGTTGACTATTATAAATAGCCCATTATTTTAGTGAATATATGAAAATTACAGAAATTTGATCAAATTCCCTGACTTTTCCCTGTTTTTAAGGTTTATGGACACCCTGTTAAAGTAAACAAAATGCTAACCTGCAAACAATTTGTATTATTTCCAACAAACATACCTTTCAATTTTAGCAATTTTAAACATATACTCATATTTTTTGTGCATCGTGTTTTAATTTCTATCCGGGCTACCTGTATATTGACTCTAATGTGCTAGCTATGAGGAAGGTAGAATTTAGAAGAACTGTACTCCCGTTTGCACAGAGAGAAAGGGGAACACCAATAAAGAAAAAGGCCAGTATGCAAGAACTAAGCTGAGTGAAGTCTTAGTGTCCCAAAAGAATAAATGGATTTGTAGTGAACAAATGTGAGTGGGCCAGTAGTGCTGCAGAAGTGTGCTCGGAACTGCACTTTTGCGGCACTCACATTATGAACTATCTTCTTGGACGGACAACTCACCGTGCTTAGCAAGCAATAAACGTCACTACCTTTCGACTCACACTAATGACCCACTCTGTTTAGTTCTTGCATACTGGCCAAACATCTTTCGTTTGGGCTATCAGATTCATAAATGAAAAAGGAGGACAATCTATTCTGAAATCAATTGAAATGGAAAACATTTTAAAATAAATCAAAATTCAAGATATTAACTTAAACATACTAAGCAGATTTTTAAAACTATTAGAAAGGTATCCAAAATTGGCTAATACAAAAAAATAGCTTGAGTGATTAAAACAAAACATATAGGCTATTGCACTAGTTCCCAAACCTTTTTGGTTCACGGTGCCCAAAGTCAGAACATATAACTACCTAAAATTTGCAAGTATTTGAAATTCACAAACTATTTATGTAAAAAGTATTAAATCAGTATATATTTTGAACAATCAAACCATTGAATAAATTAATTGTAATTAGTGGGACGGGTGAGCCTGTTGTTCACTGCACATCTTCTCAACTCTTTGATTAAAACTGGACACAGCCACCCTCATTTCCTGTTCTACGTTGATTTTCAAACTAAACTTGCTTTTTATCACAGTGACCCCTGAAAACTCAGCTTCACACAAAAATTATGTCATCACTGAGCTTTACCACTTAGCAGCGAGTTTCATGCTGTCAAATTTTTGTCTTCGTTGTATTGTCGCGAGACAGCTCAATAAGATTTTCTTTTTTTAAAGAAGTAAATTCAGATGGAGCTTTGGTCCTGAATGGGTCTTGAATCCATGCTAACTTATCTATATCACCTTCTTGAAAGTATTTTTCAAACCAGTTGATAAGCTGTGATAAGTGCTCTTCAAAAACAGATTTTATGTTGCGAGGGAAATCAACTTAATTGGAGATCACAAACTGATGTAACAAGTGAAAACAATCTTTTCCGTCTTCATTCATTTGACTTCTCCATAGCCGTAATTTTTTTCTGAAAGCTAAAATCTTCTCGACCAATTTCAAAATTTGCAGGGAGAGATTCAACACATTTAATTTTTCAAAGATACCACAAAAGAATGCTAGTTTTATCAAAAAATATGTTTCCACGAAGTGTTTGGCATACTCGTGTTTTTGCTCTTCAAGAAAAGTGTACATTTCCTGCCGTAATTCAAACGTACAGGACAATACATTGCCACGAGAAGGCCATCGCGAGGGGCAGTAGTACAATAAAGACGTGTATTCAGCTCCCATGTCCTCACAAATTTTTTTGAAAAACCTTGCTTTCATTGGTTGAGTTTTTATAAAGTTTACCACACTCACCACACATTCTAAGACCAGATGTATTGATGCGAGTGCTTCTCTGTGATTGATGCAATGGGTCCACAGTGAATCCGGAGCTTTGCTTCAAATAAGCACCTGCAATCCTCCATAATGGCCACCATTAGTACAGACATCAACACACTTTGTTCACTTCAAATTATTTCCAACTATAAATGTGTCCATGATCTCGAACAGGTCTTGAGCCTTTGTACTTGCTGTGATACTTTTACAAAAAATGTCTTCCACAATGCCATTTCCATCTGTACATAGCAAATCAAATGTGCATCTTTATACTGTCCGTGACCTCATCCAGCTGCAACCCAAATTCCTTCCTTTTTATTTTGTAAATTAAGTGATCATTGAGATCCTCCGCCATGTGCTGGATTCTGCGATTGATAGTGTTGTTGGACAAAGGCACCTTTGAAAGCAGTTTCCCCACAAACTCCCCAATCATAATGTTAACCAAATCTACAGCAGCCAGTAGAATTAATTGTTTTGCAATAGTATGGAGCTTTTTATTTTTTGTGACTCTATACACAACATTGTATGATGCTAGCAAAGCATTGCTTGGTATTGACACCTGTTGAAAAAGGCACCTATTTGTTGTTTTAATTCTATTAACTTTCTGGTGAAATAGTAGCGAGTTTTACCAGCTATGTTTCGATGATTGATTTATTTTTTTTCATCAAGTCTGAGAAAAAAATTATTTTGTCAGAGGGTTAGATGTGGATAGCCTGAATGGGTATTAAGATTACGTGAAATTTTTTTAAAAAACTTGGATTTGATCGCTTGTAGGGTATCAAGGGGTCACAATGGTCTCAAAGACAATAATTGGGGTCAAACATTGCAAAAGGTTGGAAATCACTGTACAGAGGTAATATATACAGATACATTTAAATATTGTAGACTCTATCGCTACATGCATGTAGGGAAATCTGTTAAGGTGAGGACATTAATATATATCTAAACTGCTATAGTCAAATAGGCCCATTTAAGAGTGAAAATGCTGAGGACAGGGAGATTGAGGTTCGAATCTCGGTCAGGTGAACTGGGGGTGGTTTTTTAATAAG
This sequence comes from Timema bartmani, assembly GCA_902151455.1. Classification (NCBI taxonomy): domain Eukaryota; kingdom Metazoa; phylum Arthropoda; class Insecta; order Phasmatodea; family Timematidae; genus Timema; species Timema bartmani. The sequence goes on from CABFWB010004650.1 coordinate 43,040, forward strand.
TGGTTTTCCACTCTTCCTTCACGCAAATGCAGGTTAACCTCCTCTATATTCAACCTTCCCAATTCCTAACCCTTTAGAGTAATTAGTACATAAGTGTATAACCTGAATAAGTAGTAAGACGAGGTGCTAAAAATTTAAAAAATTAAAATAAAGAGTGAAAACTACGGATCCTATATTCCTATTCTATTGTATTTTAACATCTTAACAAAATGCAATAACCCAGTGGTTCCCAAACTGTGCGCTGAGGCTTGCTTACAGGGGCGCTGCAAAAATTCCAATATTTTCAATGAAATGACAGCCCACGTGGTTTTATAATCAGACCATCAATGTGTTGATGTGATGCTAGGAAGAGCATCTAACGAACACTGTACAAGCAGCTAAATGTTTCACTTCTCAAGAGTAATACTAGATGATGTTCGATGTCAGATTTTTAATAGAATCGTTTAATAACTCTGGATTGTTCTAGTATAAAGCAGTATAGAAGACAGTTATTTCTCACCCTGTTGGAAGAACATCTGTAGGTCACTCAGTACATCAATTTGAATATGGTCAATGGATTGTTATAATTATTTATCGAACTTTCTCAGTACTTGATGTTTGTATATAAATATCTGTCTCCGCAGCCTTGATTTATTGAAGATTGAATCAAAAGAATGGTGTTGTGATCAAGTCAACTTTTAAAAGTTGTTGTTGTTGTTCTTGTCTTCCTAAAAATGGACAGATTTTTATCTAACATTAATAAGAATTATAGGAGTGAAAATAAAGAGGAGGCACCATAAACTAGTGGTGGGTATGTTAAGAAGCAGAAATTTCATAAATACAACAGTTATTTGGTTTTTGCCTTTACATCGACAATGTCAACGATGAAGAGAAACCGCAGTGTATACTATTTATAAAAGTTTTGGCACCAGAGTGCGCCTCTTTAGTTACCACAATTTAGTAGAAAAAAAAACAACATAAATAGCAGTTCTATTCATACCTTCAAGCCAAGTTCTAGTTATTATCAATATTTTGAATAAATATTCAACCTCAATTATTATATAAAAGTGAAAATTACACAATCCAAGAAACACTAGCGGTGCACTGAAATTATAATGCCCGAATAGATTCAGCAAAATCAGTTGTGTTAACTCCTTAAAACTTATTAAAAATAAAGGATACATGTGATATCTAGCGATAAACAGAGAAACTACATAATGAAGGAACCTACCAGCATGGCTAAGTAGCGAGAATGGGAAAAACACAGGATGTCAATGCAAAGGAACATAAATAAGCACAAGCCTGTGCAAATTGCAGGATGAGTAAAATTATACAGTGGAAATCACGGGATAGCCGGTGATAGTGTTAATTACACTTGTGGGGTAGATATAATTCAGAGGAAATGTACCTTTATTCGTGTGGAGGGAAAAGGAGGAAACCCTTTAGGAAAAATTCGCAATGATACCCCCAGTTGAAATTTGAATCCTGACCTCATTACTGGCAAACGACACAAGCCTAAAGTTAAGCTTGCATGCTTGATTTAATTATAAATTGCTTATATTATGATTATATGAATGCGACTAAGATGTCACAAAAGAGAATAAATGAGCAATGTGGGTATTTTGCTAAACACTAGAATGCTACAGCAAACTAAGTCAGAATTAATTCTCGCAATGGACTAGATTGCCGATGACCGGGAGATCAGGTTTCAAATCTGAATAAATATGTCAATTTGTGACTACACTTCCTCTAAATTCAACCTTTCATATCCCTAGCTCATTAGTGTAAATAGTACATATGCGTATAACCTGAACCGTTAGCAAGACGCGGTGATAAAAAGACTGTCAGAGTTGAGTAACCAAAACGAACCTAAGCAGTAGGCTAAGGTAACTTAATGCTTTTTTATATTTTAACCACTTAACTTACATTTCTATTTGGATTTTGCCCCTTCCTATAACCATTATAATCACTTTAAAACCCATAACTTGAATAAGCATTGAGACCCCACCTTAAGGGCCCCTAGTAGTTAACTTTTTGCTGGACATACCTTGGCTTGATTGATGGCGTTCTCAACTGTGGCCCTGGGCATGCTATTTTTCTTGGCTTGTTCAATTGCTTGAGAAAGTTGAACATTGAAATCAGGGTTAGTTCCATTTCCTTCTGTAAAAAGGAAAAATCATCTGGTGTCATGGTATTCACAAATTTACCCTTTCAAATTAATTTCCAAACAACTTGTGTTAATATGTGAAAATCCCTAAGTAGCCTATAGCGGGGTGGGTTTAATTATGATAGTGTGGGGGTTGGATGTGATTGGGGTGGGGGTGATGTGGGTGTATGTGATGCAAGTGGGAGTGATGTGGGTGTATGTGATGCAGGGGGTGGATGTGAAGGTGGATGTGATTGGACACACACACACAATTCACCTATTAGTTTAATGGTGCTGTAAGCAAGATTGTGCAATAAGATCCAACTCTTGGAACCAAGTAAATGTTACCACAGTTTGCCTCTAAAACCATTTTTAGGTGATTTTCATGGGTAGGGACAAGAGGGTTTAAAGCCATCCCAACCTAACAAAACCCTTCCATGCAGCAACAAAGTGTTTCTCCTAAAATACCGTATTGACATACATGTCATTGGAATTACCTAACATGCCATCATATAAATAGTTTATTTTAACAATATATTCATTTACAACTTAACAGAAATCTTATTTTATTGATGCATAGACATTTAGAAAGGTTATGCTTCGTTCGATTAGGATATTTTATAGTTATAAACATATTACTTATTCCACTAAAATATGTTGCACACCATTGTAATACATTCATTTGTCAAGTCCCCAGTTATAATCGATATGTGTGAGAGTTTAATTTGCAGTTTATGAGTGTTAATAACCTGGAAGGTTATCAGTCGAAACTAAAAGGTTTTCTTGGAGTTTTAAAATCAAAATTAATTTTCAAACATGGCTCATTACACACCAAATCACCTAATGCCATTTTCTCTTTCATCTCAGGTGTCCTATATAATTTTTCCTCTGTAGGTATATATACACGCTATAGCTAGATTTTTTTTTTCATATTTTTAGGAGCATAAATGGCCTCTTGGCGCCATATTTAAAAAATATGTTTCTTGTTTTAGTTGTTGCTCTGATTCAGGTTGTAATTAATTAAAATATCCATAGCTTCATTAATTATTAACCAATTTTGTTCATTTTGGTGTCAAATTAAAGCTTATGTTTAGTACTTCAAACATTTTGATAAATATGATCTATCATATCACAATTAGGTTTTTATTTTTATTATTCTTTTCTCAAATGTTAGTCTAATTATGGCTTCTAAATCACAGATATCAACTTTTAATATTTTAAATACAATACAAGAATAGCATAAACTTTCTTGGGGGAAAAAAGTGAGGTTTGTGGTTTATGAATTAAAAAATAATTACAATCTGTTAGAAAACATTATGGGCTGGTGCGAGATTACTTATTGTGCTTAAGTTATTTGCACCAAATAAACATTATTGTATCCTTAAATGCACTTTGGGCATTATTTAAAAAAAAAAATCAGTCATTAAAAAGTTTGGGCTGAGCTGATATTTTGGTTTTATTTTAAATATTTAAATTATTATACACTGTATCAACACATTAAATTTTGAAATAAATATGTATAGACATTTGATCAGTCATCATAAATTTTAAAAAGCAATCTAAAATTAAAAAACTTAAACTATACAGACTAACACTTGAAGGCAGGTATAATGCAGATAAGTGTTGTACTCCCAAAGCTCAACTGTAAGCATAAGTTATTTATATTATTAATAATTCAGCATAATAACTATTGCAAGCACGATCTCTGGCAGAATGCCATGAGGGTGGCCATACTTCTTCAGAGTGAAGACCATGGAAAGACCAACTGCAGAGACTGCATGAGGAAACCCTAAGAGCCAGGAAAGATCTATATCAAGTAGGCTAATTATTTTGGGCATCTACAAAAGAAAGGAGTTCAAGAGTAGTCTGGTAGAAGTAAAGGAAGCGAGTTGGGAAAAGTATGTCAAGGAACAACTGACAAATAACACGTGGGGAGTTCTATTTAAAATAGTCACGGGTAATCTAAGAGCCACGGTCTCAATTACGACACTACAGCGAGCAGATGAAATGACTAATTGCCGGGAATAATCGGCGAAGCTGCTTCAAGAGACATTTCTCCCTGATGAGTGACTTATTCGATGATAAGACTGAAGTGGATCCAGTAATCCAAGAGGAAGTAAAGAGGTTCATAGCTTCAATGAAGAAAAACAAAGCATCTGTACCAGACGGTGCCAAGGTCAAGGTGCTGCAGCTGTCTACAGATTAGATCGCTATGTATGTCGCCCAATTGCTGAATGAACGCCTAGTACAGGGCACAGTACCAAATGTTTGGAAAAAGGGTGAGGTAGTCATTCTAAGCAAAGGAGAGGACAAAAAAAAAACCTGCTAGCTTAGTCATATAAACCGATATGCTTCAGGTGAGGAAGGTCCACAGACGACGCAATAACAATGGATATAAACCTAATAGACAACTCAAGAGCTAAGTAAATGGTTGGGATATTCGCTGACATCTTGGGTGCGTTCAACAACCTGTGTAGCCAGCACTGTTTAAATGGCTAAAAGAAATCAGGTGTTCAGGTAAACTATATAGTAGCTTCCTGGATTATTGCAAAGACAGGTACACTACAATGGTTTATGAAAGTATCCCTAAGCAAGAAACAGATCAAGGGCTGTTCCCAAGGGACAGTAAGTGGGCAAGTATTGGGGGATGTAGATCTAGAACTTGTGTTGCTAGAAATGGACGCGCTCCCGGGAATAGTGGGATTGGTGGCCTTCGTGGACGATCTGCTAATAGTTCAATAAAGATTGCAGTTAGAAACCAAGGCAAATCAGGTACTACAAGGCCTAGATACCTGTTGCAAGAAGGTCAAACTAATATTAGCACCAGCGAAGACCACTTACATGTTGTTCAAAGGGACACTCCTGAGGAATCCTTCACTGAAGATCGACCTCCATGCAATCAGGTGGAGCAATACCACTAGATACTTGGGTGTGACGTAGGACAAGAAGCTCAACTTCCAGGCCCACATAGAGCAGGTGTGTGGCAAAGCAAATCATGTGATGAATAATGCAATCAGCATAGGGCATAGAAGGTTTCATCTCCCTATGTATACCATCAAGAGGTAACACAAGGCTTTACTTGTCTCCATTGCAGGTTATAGGGCAAGCATGGGGGCTGAAGAGTGTAGTACCAGCTGGGTTGCTAAGGAGGCTTCAGAGGGGTATGCTTCTGCTTCTTTGGCATATATTTGACGACATCCACCGACACATTGTGCATCACACAAGGTATAACCCAGATGGATTTAGAGGTCAGGCAGAGAGGCGCAATGTACTGGCTGAAGAAACGTGACTTCCGCCAAGTAGAAAAACTGACCAGGGTTGAAGTGATAACGTCGTTGGCAGGGGTAAGAAGAAGCCTGCAAGAAGAGTGGCAAGACAACTGATTAAGGACAGGACATGTACTGTACAAGGCACTTCTGCATGACTGTGGAATGAAAGAGATGAGAAATTGTGATTACGGAGAGGAGGTAACAACTGAACATGTTGTTTGGGAATGTGGTAACACCAAACACTTGAAGAACCAGCAGCAAGCTATGCTATAGGTATTCTGTATCTATGACATCCTATGGAAAACCCTCACCGAAGTCACAACAAAAATCTCACTCAAGGAACATGAAGACTACACTGAGAGACTCAAAGAAGAAAGACAAATAGAGCACAGAAGAAGAAAATATGTTAAGAAAGAAGAGGTCACCGACACAGACGATGACAGTGATTGAGAGGACAGACTACATGTAGACTAGACGGACAATGGGAAAATGGAAAACACAAGACCTAGGATTTGATAGTAGCTATGGGCTGTGGAAAAGCCTAATGTCTCATTCTCTCTAGGTATCCTGGAGAGGTCTGCCGAGGGCAGGGGTCGAAGTCAGGGATTCCAGGGACAGCAATGTCTCTGCCGACAGGAGCCTGGCCTTGATATGCTGGCAGGCAAAACATAACAGCAAAGAGACATGCAGGGTAAGGATGACTGGATCGGCTAAGAAGCCCCATGACCTCGAACCACTTGGCAATAAGTGTAATATGAGCTCAGCACCAGCATCGATTGGCCTGAAGGCTGGCTGCCTAGCAGTCAACCAGTTCGGCCAGTAACAGTGCAATACCACCAATTTATGTAGAACTAGAAATAAATGGAAAAGAATAACAGTATATAAAAGTATATTAGAAAAGAAACTAGAACTCCAAATATAGTAGTTAGACTTCGAGTTTAAGACTATTTACAGGAAATAAATAAATATTGGAAAGTGGCAATACCTAGTGTAGTAAAGTATTTCAAATTCCTAGATTTTGATTTTTAAAATATTTTCAATTGTGTGTACTCAGAGTTTTAACTATAAGGAATATAACTAAAAATTAGAATGAACCTGAAAGTGATAGGGTGTAATGAAGCAGGCTGGATATAACTAGCTCAAGATAGGGATAGGTTGTAATGAGGCAGACTGGATATAACTAGCTCAATATAGGGATAGGGTGTAATGAGGCAGACTGGAAATAACTAGCTCAAGATAGGGATAGGGTGTAATGAGGCAGACTGGAAATAACTAGCTCAAGATAGGGATAGGGTGAAATGAGGTGGACTGTATAGAACTAGCTCAAGAAAGAAATGGGGTATAATGATAAATAACACTCTTAGTACACCCGACTGGGATCAAACCACGATCTCTCCATCTTCGGCAGCCTAGTCTATTGCAAGAGTAGCGCCTTAGATCATGCAGCCACCAAAGCGGGTAAATAAATAAAAAAATAAAAACAGAGTTGTGATATTATAAATAAGATTTAACTAAAATGTTTGAATTGAGTTTTAAAGTTAGAGAGTTCCTACAGTATTTGTAAAAAAATTCTCACATACTTTTTCCTGACTTTCACCGACCATTATCCCCAAGTTCCCTGACCAACTTCTCAAAAAATTTCCATTATAATTTTACAATACTAAATGTGAAAACATTGATTTATAAAGCAGATGTCTTGCCAATCAGTTAAGGGAAAAAGGTGGGGAAAAAACAATAAAATATATCCAACCCTACAAAAAAATTGCAACAAACTTTATTCCTTTGGTATCATGTGTAGAAAGTACTAAATAACAGGAGCCTAAGAACATACCAATGTTTTATTTTACTCTAACCTGTTTATTTCCTGAACTGAATATCTCACAACAGGAGGAACTGTGTTTGCTTTCTTATATCATTCATGTCTCAAGTCACAGTTTTTTATATTTTTTTATTAAAATTATCACAATAGTCATACAATAAGAAACTATGATATTTTTAATAAAGTGAAACCTGTTTCTTCTTCAGTTCTTTCAACTCCACTTCTCTTGCTTCCCGTTTCTCTTCAGTTGCCATCATTAATTTTTTTCTCTCCCCCTCTAAATCTTTAACTTGTATATCTAATTTCCTCTTTACTGCCTTCTTCTGATCTTCTTCGCTTCTTTCCTGCTTCTTCATCTCCAAGTATTCATGATAGAGTTTCCGAGCTCCTCTCACGTAATCCAACATCATTTTGCTAATGTGTATGTTTCCGATCCCTCCTACTTGTTGTATCTCATCATGAATGTGACGCTGTGCAGTGACTGTCTTTTCATGCATGTTTTCAACCAGTAGATTTATTGACTGAAAAACCACCTTCAACAGTTGCATTCCCATGCGACAAGACAAGGCAAATCTTTATTACTTCCCAAAGGTGTTTGTAGTTTGCATCTCCTATTGGAAAGCTACCATAAATACTGGCAACCCTAATTCATCACTAAATTGATCACAACAACAAAATATTTCTTGAAGCCGAGATTTTTTGAGGTTGCACAAATGCATTCTTTCTTGGCATTTTCATCCAGAATATCACTTATAATGTTTGCATGGTTGAGTTCCTCCAAAAGAAAAGAAAATCTCTTCTGGCCCAGTTGAGGTGAATACTGAATAACACAAGGATCCAATGAAGAACAGCTTTCTGTTTTAAAGGACTTCTTTCTTATAGTTTTGCAATCATGGTGGTTAACATACTGCGGCACACGTGTATAAATTCTAGTTTTTGTCTTTCTGTTACTGTGATTGCAGTTTCTCCTAGCAAATGTTTTGTTGCAAATCCTATGTCAATATTTTTGTGTTGATGGACATTAATATTGGACCTGTGCACTTCATCACATCAGGTTTCATGCAACGATTCATAAGGTATCTTAGAAGTTTCTCTAGAGCTTCAAAAAGATATGGAGCCATTGGTTATGATGTTTGGAATCGTTGCAGGAAAGGCTGATATTCATCTGGAATTGTCTTGCAGAAAGCTGGTTTACACTTCAACAAATGATCACAGGTTTCTCTTTTCAGTGTCTCAAACAGGTTTAGTTTTAGAAATCTTTGATTCTTTGAGAAATGTAACGACATGCTCCCATATTTGTAAAGCACTTTGAAAGCACTTTGCATTCTCTAACCACTGCAAACTGCAGGCCTTGATTAGTTTTGGTGTTTTTTTCTAAGTTGGACATGAATTTCCATTTCCCCGACTTTCTTAAGCATCCCTGAATTTTCCTGACTTAATTTTTCCGCCTGACTTTCTAAACCGTAGGAATCATGTCTAAGCATAAGCTTTAATTTGACACAAAAATGAACAAAATTGGTTAATAAATAATGAAGCTATTAATATTTTAAGTAATTACAATCCAAATCAGAGCAACACCGAAATAGAGAAACATTTGCTTTTCAAAATGGTAACCAGGGGCCATTTATGCTTCAAAAAATCTGAAGAAAAAAAAATTAGTTATAGGGCCTATCTTGTATATAGGCCTACCTATACAGGAAAAAAATAGAAAGTAGACGCAAGGGTACATGGATATTCTCAAATTAGCTTAGGTGATTTCATGTGGAATAAGCCACAAATAAGTTAGTTCAGTTTATGTGAATAGATTCTTTCCCGAGTTTTTTGAGTGACGCTTTCCAAGCAATGTTGTGCAACATTACAGATCAATATCTTGTGGCCTAGCCAAGTAGGCTTAAAAAAATTTTATACTACTGCTATACAATAACTAACGAACCATCTTAATATTGTTAGTTATTAATTCATAATATTCTTGGTGTGTGTATTAAATAGCCTAGGTATAATCCAACACAATTTTGTAACTACTACCTATAATTACAGTGCAAAATCAAATGTAGGCCTATACTGTTCTTAATGTCTTTCTGGAAGCTAAATGCTGATAAGTAATCAGGGAATGTTGCCTAAGCACCTTATCATATAATACTTTGTATTTTACTTAAGATAAAGTCATTAAAACATGAAAGTTTACATGATCATTATACTCACAAGGAAATGGTGAATCAAATGATACTATAATTATATTTGAAATTTTTATATTTACAACATTTAGATAAATCATTAAAATCTAAGCCCAAACGTGGTGTGTAACTTTACCATGAATGTTTTGCATTACACCAGTGATTCTGCACACTAAAATGGATATGTCATCATTGTATGATGTATACCACCCATGTTTAATTATTAAATTGAAAAGTTTATTTTATCTATACCTATAAATTGAATTTATTAAGAAAGGTTAGGTTAAGCTGGGTTTGGACAGTGTCATAATAATGAAAGGTTGGGTTAAGCTGGGTTGGATTAGTGTCATAATAATGAAAGGTTGGGTTAAGCTGGGTTGGATTAGTGTCATAATTAGTATAAACTAGTTGTGTTATTTCCATGTCATTAATATTAGGTGTCGAGGTTTTACAATTTTAGAATTTAGTCATTATAGATACTTGTAATCACCAACATTGAATCAAATTGCTTGAAGAGGTTAGATTTATTACTAAGTAAAGTTAATTGTGGTCATTGTCTAGACAGTTTCTAAACCTTCATAAAGACGGTACATTTTGTTTGGGGTTTGGTTTAAGGTGTTCAACTTATTCTAGAACAGCTGAAAGATACTCTGTCACTTATGTGAGTGAAACTTTTTCTTAATTAATTCAAAAGATTTTTTAATTACTTTTATTCAAATAAGTCCTTTTTTTTAAATGTTAGGTTGATATCAATATTTTAATGATTTAAAAAAATAAATGGCCGAGAATGGGACAGATATAGCATACCATTTTCAATTATTCAATTATATTTGTTCCTGCATCACTTGGTTGAGTTTTGTTTTGTTCACTATAACAAAGTTGTTAAATCTTAAATTTAGTATCATTGGGCTCCCCGTATTTTAATTTTAGTGAATGTAATGCTAGTATGAGATTTTCGGGTTTTTGTAGGAAATAAAGGTTAGCCTAAAAGGCTTTGTCCCCGATAAATAACTAATTTCAATGTTATGTGCGAAAGGAAAGATTCTTTAAATTGAGTACCATCCACGATTAGTTTATACATTATCTGTATTTAATTTCGCTGTTCTAGGCAATGTTAAACCCCACAAGTGTGAGGAGCAGATTGTCGGTGAAATGATTCATGTCTCGACATTTATGTACGTTTAAGTGTACATTTTTGTAGAATTAGCTATTGGAATTTAGAAAAGAAATTTAGTTTTAATCTAAAACTTGCCTTGAATTGCAATGCGTATTTGTCGACTAAGTTTGGCAAATGTTAATGACTTTTGAGCATCTTTAATAGCTTTTGCATGTTTAATATTTGACCATTTACTGTGTCCTGCTTTTCTTTTAGCTACCTTATGAAGAAATGTGTTTAAAGAAAACTGAAACAAAATCGATAGTCTTGTATTAAGCATGATAGTGAAATGTGTTAAATAAAATTACTAAAATAAATTGTTTTCATTTTTCGGCCAAAAAATCATTGAAACAACATTAATAAACAGTCTATGGATCACATATCAAGTTAACACGAAAGATCTGTTAAGTCTGTGTTAAATTTGTTGTATGATGTTTTTGCTTATGTGCTGCTTTCTAGAAAGTTTTCCCAGTACTTGTGTAGTTTAAATGAGCGGTCTCAGTTGCTTAATAGATATTATTTGGCAATATTACGTTTACTATTTTTATATATATTTTTCTAATTTTTTTTATTTGAATTTTTGATCAAGTCTATTTTACTTGGATAGTATTCTAACCAGTATTTTTCAAACAAAAATAAAAAATATATGTGTTTTTAACACAGTAAAATTCAAGATTTACAACATGTTTAAAAAATTACTATCAACATTTTTCTTCTATAAATTGTGTGACAAAAGATTTTTGAAACTTAAAATTCTACCACTGTTAAACAATACCATTTAAAATCGTTTATTTCAATTTGGTTTGAAAAATAAAATTTTAGAAAACTGTGCTCAAGTGATAATAATGTGCAAGAAATATTTTTTTTTTAATGTTATCTTTAGAGTTAAAGTGGAAACTTTGAAAAATGTAAATAAAAAGTATACATTTCTAGGATTATTTTTATTGATACTATAAAACTAAACACACATACATACATCGAAAACACAAATAAAAGTACAGTTTATGGTAATTAATATTCTAGTTCAATACATCAAGAGCTACCATCTAATACAGATATGAATTCATTTGGCATAGACAGAACTGTGAACATTAGAATCAGGGCTGACCTAAGCAGATGTCCATCCACCCCCAGTTATTTGCCTCACCAACCCCCACCAAAAAACAAATATAAAAACTTAATTTTTGTTCAATGTTACTACAGTAGTTTGTATATAGAGACCAGTTTTCAGTCGTGTAAGGATTGTGTTGTGCTAATTGGCAGAACAATATCTGTTTTAAAATCATGAACTGGCCGTCCAAAGAATCCACTTCAACTTCTACTTCTGACCACGTCCAATTCCAAGCACGAGATATTCAAAATCATATTAGATAATTTATATAGGCCTGCTACATACCTAGTCAGGACAGCTGTCCCCCATCTAGCATGACCACCGTAGTGACCTTTTGAAAAGCATGAGTGTGCGATGCGTCGGGAGCGAGTTAGTTGTCATTTTATTGTTAAATGTGGCCACTAACAAGAGAACGTTAGTTTACCCGGTAGTGGGTGTGACCCTGAGAACATTTTTGATCATTGCGATTTTAATAACATAAAGAACACTAAGTTGATATATTTCTCTAACAATCTCCTGTTAATGTAATACATGTCTAGTAATATTTTGTTTTAGATTAGTTTCTTGTTCATCCTCATGATTATCATCGTCATCTTCCATTAGGTTAAAGTGTTTAAAATGCTAAAGGTTTTTTGGTTTTGTACTATAGAATAAATATTGGTTTCAGGCGAAGTCATGTCTTAAACATTTATATCCATCGTCGTCTGGAGAAGTCCTGTCCTGGACTTGGACAATTTACAGGATGATGACGTATTGTGTTATATTACTTCATCGAAGTTAATTTAATAGACTTGAATTGTGACTAATTCAATTTTGAATTAATATAATGTAATTTTTTTGGAATAAGCCAAAATAAGCAACGTAAATTATTTACTAAAAGTGTTTTATTTAAACTAAATTTAATTATGAGAAAGTTAATTCATTTTGCCGCCACTTAGGCGTTAGTGTTGCTACGTCCGTAACATGGTAAGGAAGCTGGATACAAGAACACGACTTAATTACTTTGATGTTACTGCTTGAGTCAGGTTTGGTCGGAAAACACTGGCTATCGATAGGATAGTCAGTTAGGATCATTGATCTCTATAATATAACTGGATGGACATATAAATGCACATTCCAAGGACAAAGGCGTGACGCTCAAGTGTATCGTCTGCTACACTGAGGGGGGGGGACAGATTTAACGGTTT
>CABFWB010004651.1:0-23221 GCA_902151455.1 Timema bartmani
AGGACCTACAGTTTAACGTGGAATCCGAACCATGGTGGAGGCCTGGCATTCCTCACATTCACAAATTGTGATTAATACACGTCTTGTCAGAGGTGAAGGGAGGATTTGGCAATTAGATAAATCAGGATCGAGGATTGAACCCCGGACTCCCAGCACAGAAACTGACACCTTACCCCTAGACCACCAGGTCACCTGCTAAACATTTTAAACTCGAACACCTAGGCCAGCAGACATAACAATAATACAATCTGGTATTACATCTGCGGAGTGGGGGGGTGTTATCTTCCTCTAGCCATGGCAACGGTAGAGTCCACCATTATTCCGGTATCGGGTCAACAGATAGTCGCGCAGCAGGGGATTCGGCGGTGAACAGAGATCAAATGAGCGTTCAAGTGTGATATATCTTTCAATACAATATATACAGTAATTTTATTCAGACCAGATACCTCGCTTTATATGCCTCTAAACTAGCACATGACTAGGAAAGCTGGGGGAATCGACCAATCAAATCCGAGAACCATTACACAAGGTGTACAGTCATCGTGCAAGTGCGATGAGCAGAAGTTGAGTGATTGTTTATCATTGTTTGGGAAGGCCAAGTCAAAGAGAATGAATAGTGGGCCGACATCAGGAGATCTAGGAGAATGACGGGCCACGGTAAGTCAACTGCAGTCGATTATTTTTGTTGCTTCTAGTAGTGTTTATAATGGTGCGGGCTAATTCCTATTAGCCCGGCACAAGCTCGACACAATTCACACAGGTGTGTGTATTTCTAGAGGGATATGGTGAGGATCTCAAGGGGGTCACTGTAAGAATAATGGTTGACTGAGGGTCTCCAAGAAACCTTTGTTGGAATATTGGTTGATTGAAGGTGTCCAGAAGATAATTTTTTAAATGCTGGTTGACTCAGTCTCCAAGAGTTTGCTGTTGGAATGCCTTTTGACTGAGAGTCACAAGGGGGGGATCAGTTAAGGAATACTTCTTGAATGATGGACTTCAGGGGACTTTTTGTTAAATTCTGGTTGACTGGAAACTTCATTTGGAGGTGTACTAGGCAGTGTAAGCTTCCATTTTGAAGTGCTATAGTGTTGACATGTTTGTTTGTATCAGCTGTGCCTCCCTCAAGGCCTCAAGTTCCGCACCCAGAAACACCCTCTGGAGCCTCAGTTCCACAGCTTCATCATCACCAGGGAGGATGGCAGCCGTAACTATGGTTTCAGCTACATCTTCTTTGAAGAGATACGGAACAAGAAGATCTGCAGTGCTATGCAGACCCTACAGGTACACTAAATTCTTATTTTCAGCCTCACTCTCCATCCTGTAGACTATATGAAGGTCTATCCTACAAGCTCAATATACAGCATAAATAAACAGGTGAACTATAAAACTTACACATACACTGCAGTTTATGTTTACATCCTGTAAAACTTGGCTAATCCTTTAAATGGGTATTATTTTGCTCTATGTTGATTATATTTTTACAAAACCTTATTAATTAAATATATATTTTTTCACATTTCTAGAAAATCAAAAATAATGTATTACTCAATTAACTTAATTATAAAGCTTATTTTTTTTCCTATACTACTTATCAGCTATATACTAATGCGTTTGACACTTCTAGAAGCTCTTCATATTGTAGTACTTTTCAAAGCACATAGAGGAACATCACAATGTTGACAGCAGTAAATTGTCTTGTTTCTAATTTTGTGTGAGGCATACTTGTTCTTAAAAAAACATTGAATTTTTGTTTGTTTTTTAACAATATCTTGCAAAATGATTAATGCCATAAAACACTATATTTCTCCAGCTTTTGTTCCCTACCACTCATGATCCCTACTTTGACATTTCAGCAACCCTTTATCTTGTTTGATATCAATGATCTGCTTAGCTTCTGTGTTTGTCTGTAGAGAAATATTAAAACCATTTTATTTTACTGAAATTTGTGTGATGAATTTGCTTCAAAAGGAAATTTGTGAACCAAACCACTCCCATTCCCCATGGTTTTGATTTCGTTCTGATATTATTTCTTCTTCTAACTCGCTATTATTATCAGTCACTTATTAGATGATCGTCTTCACTTTCCTCAGATTCAATTAGAATTCTTTAAACATATTTTTTTTTAACTCTTGGATTGGTATTATTCCGAACACCCCTGGTAGAGGCCATGTATTTATAAACCATGACCTTGGTTGAAACAGGTTTGCTCACCAGGTACACAAACACAGGTAATACATTGTTGCAGGCTATGCACCTGACTGAACTCTCAGGCTGCAACACCCAGCGACGGTCTCGCCAACCAGGCTCAACCCACGAGGGACACAATACCCGTTCTCTCCCCCGACATTTCAAGCTGTCCACACCACAACAAGGTGCTGCTCAGAGCTACTATGATGCAGCCAAGGACACCTTATATGTCACCAAGAGCATCGCACTTGTCTGCCAACTGCCTTGTGTGCATGCTGCTCACAAGTTTTTGAAGGGACTGTACAGGCAAGGAATATTACATCCCTCTATTGGGATTGTGAGTACCATAGTGTTGTCTCTGTGGGGGAGTGTACTATAATACTGTCTCTGAGGAGGAATGTACCATAGTTTTGTCTTTGGACGGAAGTGTTCCATAGTTTTTTTTATCTGGGGGGGGACGGTACTCTATTATCTAAAGAGGAGGGAGGAAGGGCATATACCATAGTGCTGTATACCAGAATATGGTATTTAAGGGGGTTAGAGGGTAGGAGTGTACTATGGTTGAGGTTGATCACATGAAAAACATGTAATATGAATTATGGGAAGTCGGGTGCATGTTTCCTGTGCCTGGACAGTCCTATGTACCATTTATTGTATGAAAATCTGTAAGATAATGTATTAGTTTGTTGGTGTGCAGGGCCCACCTTTCCCCAGCTGCAGGCCGCCTGTCCCTGGACAGTCTGGTGTACCACTTGCTGTACGAGGTCCCCATGCCTCAACCTGGCCGCAGCATTAGCTTCACTGTGTACTCTGGTGGTGGCCTCACTGAGAGTGTGGTGATCCAGAGGCCTGGGAACATTGAGGAGCTTCCTTTGTTTGACTTCCCCCTCAAACAGATGTTCACTCTTCTCGGAGTCGACTGTGTCATTCAACTGTTTACTTGTGTGCTGCTCGAAAACCAGGTCCTTCTCTGCTCCGCAGGTAACATATCTCATCAATAAAACACTTCATTAGAACGTTCCATAAACCAGCGCCTCATATCTCATTTCAATACTATGTTATTGTCACAGATTACCAGCGCTTGATGGTAGTAGCAGAGTCCATTACGTGTCTCCTGTTCCCCTTCTCATGGCAACATGTGTACGTCCCCATCCTGCCCTCGGCACTACAACACTTCCTAGACGCTCCTGTGCCATTTGTCATGGGTCTACATAGTGGGGAGTCCAACCTCAGGATAGCCAGCGAGGTCAGTCTCTATTCTATTGGTTATTGTGATATTGTGGTTATTGTGAATAAATACTCTACTTGGGATTGTGTTGTTTCCAGGGGAACCTGTGCTATGTTGATATCGACAGTCAGACCATCCAACTGCCAGAGGAGCTGCCTGGTTTCCCTCAGCGCCAAGAGTTTGTGACAGAGTTGGTAGAACTGCTCCACAAGTACAAAGTGAAAACCAGCCATCTGATAGGGTAGGAACATCAACAGACTTGCTATGGTGTGTTAGTATCATTACCAGTCAATCTGACAGAAACACACAAGGACACAAGTGTTGTTCTGACATTCATATTCTTCCAACCATCGTTCATCAGCAAGGTCAAGTCCAACTTGTTATGTTACAGTTGTTCCCCATATGTCGGCAACATCCCCACCCCCAACATCATGACCTCCAGTTGCACTCTTCCTTCAGGACACCACTTCCGCCGCAAGCATTCCTGGTCCCACGATTCTGACTCTGGGGTATCAGACACCGGCTCCAGTCTAAACGGAGGGTCTGTGGGGTGCAGCCCTCAGTCAGATGCGCTTCAGAAGATAGTGGCTATTGTCCGAAGGACAGGTATTACATTTAGAGCTAGGATTACACAATTACACAGGAGAAGTAGATGCATACACATTGCTGACTGTCCAAATCTATGATTACTTTCGTATCATACTATCAAAGTTTAGTTTATTTCTGTGGCAAACATTAGCAATCCTTTAACGTTTTAATTTGTATATACTTCTAACCTCAGGAGTGAACTTGGAGGGGGTGGACGGAAATCTGAATGGAGACACTCTGGATGATGAAAAAGAGTTGACTGACCATGAGCAGTACTCAGAAGAACACCGCTTCAACAACGCCGTTCGTGAGGTATTTCTCAACAGATTTGTCCACATCTTCTCAGCTTATGAGCACTTCATCATCCAACCCAATCAGGTGAGGAGTCACTTTTATCAGCAACTGACTCTATTTCGGTAACAACCCAGACCTGCCAGGATTTATGTCTTGTGATGATTTCATTGCAGGACAAGGAGCAGTGGACTAGCAATAGAGACTCCATGCAGAACTTTGACAAGGCGACCTTCCTGTCTGATCAACCAGAACAACACTTGCCATTTTTGTCTCGCTTCATAGAGAGCCAAATGTTTGCAACGCTCATCGACAATAAGATCATGTCTAATTGGAACGAAGTAGACCCAAACCTGCGTGTGTTTGACCGAAGAATACGACTGCTCAGGTAATAATCACCCACATTGATCAAGTTTGTTGTGTCTTAACTATTGTTCTAAGACTCTGATTGTACTACCAAGTGTCTCAAGTAGATCAACACACAAACTGTGTTTGATTGTGCAGGAAGAGGTTTGGAGACTGCCTAGTGCGCACACCCAGCTATGAACCTTGCACCACCATCAGAGAGTCCCAACTTCTGCTTATTACTGGAGCATACAATCAGGTGCTTACTGGAGCATACAATCAGGTGCTTACTGGAGCATACAATCAGGTGCTTACTGGAACCCACACTCGGGTACTTACTGGAGCATACGATCAGGTGCTTATTGGAACCCACACTCGGGTACTTACTGGAGCATACAATCAGGTGCTTATTGGAACCCACACTCGGGTACTTACTGGAGCATACAATCAGGTGCTTACTGGAACCCACACTCGGGTACTTACTGGAGCATACAATCAGGTGCTTACTGGAACCCACACTCGGGTACTTACTGGAGCATACAATCAGGTGCTTACTGGAACCCACAATCGGGTACTTACTGGAGCATACAATCAGGTACTTATTGGAGCATACAATCAGGTGCTTACTGGAACCCACAATCGGGTACTTACTGGAGCCCACACTCGGGTACTTACTGGATCATACAATCAGGTGCTTACTGGAACCCACACTCAGGTACTTACTGGGTCATACAATCGGGTACTTACTGGAGCCCACACTCGGGTACTTACTGGAACCCACAATCGGGTACTTAAGTAATTAAAATAAGTTACGTTCATTTCAAAATATCTAAGGTAATATACTTATCCTATTAAAAACAAATGTATCTTATTATGTTTTGTATTAATACTATGTTATCAATTTTCAAAACTTATGCCTAGCCAAATGGCTAACACAACAATATTATGGTTCAAATAGGTTAGGCCTACTTCTTTTTTTGATACACATGTAATAAAAAATTTATAAAATATATTAACAAAAAATTGAAAATCAAATATATTAATATACCACTGCCACACACATTTTATAATTCTGTGGTCATATTGTAAAATCTGATTTCTCAATTTCTTTTTGCAAAATTTAGTTATTAGTATATTCATATTTCTCTCACTGAGAACTACAATTTCAAATAGCTCACCTGAAAAATGAGCAAAAGTGCACCAATCAGGTTTGACCATGTGATTACAGATTATTAATCTTACACACGAATACAGAAGTTCATAAAATATTTACATAAAGTAACCACTGTCAAATACACATTGCAATTACCTATTTCACAGAGCACAATTTTCAAAGTAGACAAATTTTTACCCACCAAATTGCCGGTACCAAAAAATAATCACTTTATTATATAATATACTAAATTTCGGTTTGGTCTTTGTAATAATAAACATGAAAACAAACGAGCTTTTAAATAATTTTGTTGGCTAACACACGGTATATTTTATTCTTTTAACTTACATAAAATGAAGCTAGTACTTAATAATAATAATATTTAGCACCGCGGCTTACTACCTGTTCGGGTTATACGCTCTAGTACTTAAAAAAAACTGGTTAAGAAATGAACAGTTTGTTTCTTTAATTTAAACAAAAAAGTTAACATAGTGGATCCTTTTCACGGGTTTCCTTAACTGAGAACTAAATTGGTGACCCGGCAGAGATTCATATTCAGCTGATCACGCCAATACCCACCGCCAATAGTGTTCATTCGCTGGAGTATAAAAAATAAATAAATTTGATTAAAAACAAATATTTTGTTTGACATTTTTTTAATAAGGTATACAAAATAATAACTTATCTTAAAGTTTATATTGGTTAAAAAAAAATAAACGTGGAAATATAATATATTTAATTTATAGCTCATTACATTATGAGTCTATTTGATTAATGATGAAAAGACTAATTATTAAGTAATCCATAAGGAAGTACCTACTATTAGAAGTTTTTGTATAACATTTTAGGTGAAATAGTAAATAAATCAAATAAAACATTTCTATAATGTCAAATTTTAGTAATATCCACTCAATGTTAGTGAATTCTACTGCTCTTCCTATACAAATTGGACTTAAGTTACTCGAACTCACATGCGGATACTCGAGCACACATGCAAATACTTGAGCACACATGCAGATACTCGAGCGCACATGCAGATACTCGAGCACACATGCAGATACTCGAGCGCACATGCAGATACTCGAGCGCACATGCAGATACTCGAGCGCACACACAGGTACTAATTGGGACCAACAACCATATATTTACTAAACCTCAAGTAAAATACTTGCCCTAGGACTCGCAAGCGCAACTCTCAATGGCGTCATCGCAAGGACCGGCAATCTCCTGACAGCGTATCGGACACACACTGCAAGCCATTGTCAAGCTCTGGAGGGGAAAGAGGGAATCCTCTCTGTGTCCGGCAGCCCAAACTAAGCACTGACATTAGCCCTGCGCTGATTGCTCAGACCAACTGGACCTTTGTTGAGAAACTGCTCAAGGTTGGTAACCCATCAATGCGTCTCCACTGGAATTGGGTCGAAGCCACTATTTTACAAATCCGAATGTCTCCAATTTACCTTCGAATCTGAATTTGAATATTGGAAAAAAACTATGAACATCAAATGAAATACATATATAAGAATATGATAATAGAAAATACAAATTGTAACTAAATATTAACATTCTTTCTTATAATCCATTCTTTATAACATTCATACATTCATAGTTTTAAATGACTGGTCTGAGGCCTGGTTGTTAAGTTCATTATATAATTATATATGGTTCTAAACCTCCAATAAGCAGTATTAGCACTCTAAAACAAATTTCACTTGGAAAATTTAAATAATTCTTATTTTAAAGATTTGAGTCTCGAATCTGAAATTTTCTTGAATCTCGAATATCCTTAAAGATTCGAGGGTCTCGTCATTAGTCTCCACCCACCTCCCACACATGATGATACAACCTCACATATGTTTCAGGATGTAAAGAGCAAGACTAAGCGCATGTTGGTGGAGAAGATGGGAACTGAAGCAGTTGAACTTGGTCATGGAGGGGAGATCTCCATCGTCGGTGTTGAGGAGAACACGCTTATAGCCAGTTTGTGTGACCTTCTGGAGCGAGTGTGGTCCCACGGGCTACAGAACAAACAGGTACTTCCATCTGACTAGGAACTGAAGATCTACATTGTACATCAGGATCATGTCCAAGCTGGGCTAATGAGGGTTTTGTTCCAGGGCAAGTCTGCGCTCTGGTCACATCTCACCAACTTCCAGGAGCTGGAGGAGTGTAACGACACCTCCAAACCCATTGACCCCAGCTTCCTGACCCCTGGTGAGTAACATCACCACTTGTCATCTTAGTGCTAGTATTAAACTGCTTCTATCCTTCCACCACTCTTCCTCCTTTAATTTCTTCCATTCTTCTCTACTCACTTGAACACTTTCCGTTATCTCCTACTCGCATCTTCTTCTTGGTCTCCCTTGTAGGTTTTATCCTACATACTTCATTCAGGGGCGTCGCGCCGTGGGGGCGGTGGGGTCCTCTCCCCCCACCCTCCACATTGTTGGTTAAGAGCTTGAAAGTTGGGAATTTTGTGAGATTTGAGATCTGGAGTTGGTAAATTCTAGGCTTATTCTGTACCCCATTACTTTCTATTCTTGTACTGACAGATTTAAAATTTCCCAACTGTTGATCCCTACTCTACAAAAAATCCCATCTTCAAAAATCGTCAAACATTTAAAGGAAATTCCTTGTTTAGTAGATTGTAGAAATCTTAGTTAATCAAGTAGTCTAGTAGCGCCGTTGTCAGTAAGCAGAGACAACGGCCGGTGAGTGTATGTCGAATGTGTTATGGAAACTAATCATAAAGGAACATGAGCTGGCCAGTAGCAAAATTTCACTCAGCCAGTAATGGTTTAAGTGACAGCATTGTCAGCCAAAGTTTGGTTTATTGTTTAGTGTTTTTAGTTGTGACTTTCGTGGCTGCTAGACTCGCAGTTTTATGATTCAAATTATCAAATGTTGTACATCCAATGCCTTAATTAGGGCTTTATTAAATTTTGAAGGCATAAATGCAGTGAATGCTACGCAACATTTTATTGTTTTCTTATCGAAAGCTCTGACTGATGAAATGAGGACATTGAGGTTAGTGTTAGTGTTTGACTTGTGAAGTATACACTAATTTTTCTAGCAAGTATCCATACTAGTTTGAATTGAACTGATGTTTCTTATTTCATTGTTTATTAAAATAGGCTTTCATCAAAGCAACAATGAATGAAGAGGAGTAATAGGGCTGTGTTACATTGTTACAACTCTGATAATTTTTCATTTGATTAAGTAGACTACATTAAACAATAAAATAAGTTTTTTTACCCTTTAACACTTTCAAATTTGGGATACATTTCTAAATTTGTTATTTAGTGTTTGATTTGCATGAAATTTTGCATAACCATGTTGTTTAGCGTGCTGATTTCGAATTTGCCATAAGTTATTCTATAAAATGTCAGGGGAAGCCCCTTCACCCTCATGTGCTAAATTACAATATGTTTTGAATACGTACCTGTATTAACATTTTAGGGCACCATCCATGAGGTTATGAAGCAGGCAGGACATTGGTAGACAGGTATATATTTCGTTCAACACCCTTGACCTAATTTTCAACATTTTCTTCGACATCCTTTCTTTTTCCATCCTCATTACATCCCATACCATCTCAGTCTAGCGTCCTCTACAATCTCATGTACTCTCTGTGCCCCAACTCTTTCCCGGATAACTTCATTCCTAATCTTGTTTCTCCTCACAAACTTCATTCCCATGGTCTCCACTTTCTCTTCATTACTTCCTTTTTCTAAAAGTGAAAGAAAGTATTGAATAGATAAATCTGCTTATTGCAGCACTGTAGAAGTTAGGTGCTGGTGGCGGGGTAAAGGGCAGATAGTATGAAGAGTAAGGAGGGGCTGGTGGCGGGGTAAAGGGCAGATAGTATGAAGAGTAAGGAGGGGCTGGTGGCGGGGTAAAGGGCAGATAGTATGAAGAGTAAGGAGGGGCTGGTGGCGGGGTAAAGGGCAGATAGTATGAAGAGTAAGGAGGGGCTGGTGGCGGGGTAAAGGGCAGATAGTATGAAGAGTAAGGAGGGGCTGGTGGCGGGGTAAAGGGCAGATAGTATGAAGAGTAAGGAGGGGCTGGTGGCGGGGTAAAGGGCAGATAGTATGAAGAGTAAGGAGGGGCTGGTGGCGGGGTAAAGGGCAGATAGTATGAAGAGTAAGGAGGGGCTGGTGGCGGGGTAAAGGGCAGATAGTATGAAGAGTAAGGAGGGGCTGGTGGCGGGGTAAAGGGCAGATAGTATGAAGAGTAAGGAGGGGCTGGTGGCGGGGTAAAGGGCAGATAGTATGAAGAGTAAGGAGGGGCTGGTGGCGGGGTAAAGGGCAGATAGTATGAAGAGTAAGGAGGGGCTGGTGGCGGGGTAAAGGGCAGATAGTATGAAGAGTAAGGAGGGGCTGGTGGCGGGGTAAAGGGCAGATAGTATGAAGAGTAAGGAGGGGCTGGTGGCGGGGTAAAGGGCAGATAGTATGAAGAGTAAGGAGGGGCTGGTGGCGGGGTAAAGGGCAGATAGTATGAAGAGTAAGGAGGGGCTGGTGGCGGGGTAAAGGGCAGATAGTATGAAGAGTAAGGAGGGGCTGGTGGCGGGGTAAAGGGCAGATAGTATGAAGAGTAAGGAGGGGCTGGTGGCGGGGTAAAGGNGGGGGGAAAGGGCAGATAGTATAAAGAGTAAGGACAGAGGTGGTGCAGAAGGCAGGAACACCGCTGACCTCTTAATTTGTATTAGTTCACTCTGTGCTGATTGTATAGTTGTTCACATTATTTACATAGTTTTACACTATTAAAATGAGTGTTTTGTTTTGAAGCGGCGAACAATACATATTTGTGTAAATGCTGTTCTACCCGGGGTGATTTGACCAGACACCGCCACCACTGGCCGACTGACTAAAATCTATGTATTGCAAAGTATTCCACTGTCCCTACCGGGCTACTTTATATTTTGAAGAAAACACGGTGTACAGAAATGCTATTTAATATTAGTGAATAACAGTACTAACACCTGCTTTAGTGGTCGCATGGTCTAACACGATATTCTCACAGTAAACTAGACTGCTCATGACAGGGAGATCACGGTTAAAATCTGGTCAGGTATACTGAGGTGTTTTTTTCCAAACTGGTTTTCCACTCTCCCTCTGCACAAATGCGGTAACACTTCCTGTAAATATAACCTTTCTCAGCCCTAAAACCATTAGACTAATTAGTACAACCTGAACGAGTAGTAAGACACACTGCTTACAAAAAGGTACTAACAAATAAATTAGGCCATATAGAACGACTTTTTTTTAAGGAAAGGATTCCAACTTCATTAAGAAACGTCTCGATGGCAATGACAGACAAAAAATGAAGAGTTTTGAATGAAAACGCTGCTTAAGCATAGTTGCTTTGCAAAGTCTTATCAAGTACAACAGGAGCAAGTTTTTTACTATCGTAGGAAATCACAAAGGCTGGAAAATGTCACCACAACCGGTGAGTTTCTTAAACAACGTGTGAATAATACTTCTGAAGTTCTCTTTCAAGATTTAAAAAAGAAATATGAACTCTTAAAAATGTATAAAGATTTTCCTCTCTCTGCTAGAACTGTGAAAGATTGAATTGACAGTATTGTATCTACATAGGTGTCAAAACTGCAACTATTTGATACTATTCCAGCAGATTTTTTTATCTCTTTGCTATCGATGATTGCTCAGATGTTACTGACATCACAGTGTTGTGTGATGACAAGCAAGATATGTAAAACCATCAAGAATTCAAGAAGAACTGACAGAACTACCACTGAAAGAACAAACCAGAGGCTAAGACATTCTTGAAAGCTTCTTAATATGTTTAAGAAACATATTTACATCAATCGTAGGGTATCCATTGTGACAGATGGAGTCCCTATTTTCAATATAAATGCCATATTGTGTCCGTTCCTCCTTAATTTTGTTCTTTCCCTCTTTACTGTTCCTTCTTCCATATTTAACTTTCATATATATTATATAAACATATACATATACATACATACATACGGTGAGTAGCATTTTGCGGATATAGACAGTACTACATGATTAGGTGGGTAAAACGTATATGTTAGTTCACATTAGGTGTTTGACGGTTGATCCTCGCATGGCTATGGATTGCTCCAAACTGAATATGTATTCAGTGTGCACACAGCAAAGCATGTCAACATCAACTGTTATAACAGCCTCATGGATTCATGCTAAAATCTTCTCGGGCTACTGAGGTGGGTCATCAGGTGGATGGATACACCAGTGCTTTGAGGTGACCCCACAAGAAAATATCAAGTGATGTAAGATCTGATGACATTGATGGCCATTCCACCGGCCCCCCCATGTGGCCTGCGGGCTAGCACTCGCCCACAAATGATTGTTATGGGTGTTATTCATGCCCTCTCGTGTGAAACAGGCGTCATCATTTCACAGAATGTTCCCAATGAAGTCCGGATCTGCAGCATGCTGTTGTAACCACTGGCAAAACTGTACCCAGTGAGGTAATAGAGCTGGGATCCATACTGTATGGGTGGTAACCCTCATCCAGCAACACTTGCAGAATTGACCCCTGTGACATGTACATAGCTTGTGCTAAGTCTCGGGTACTGCTGTTGGAACTCAGTTATTACAGCGTCTCTAACACCTGCTGTTCGTACGTTGCATGGCCGTCCTGCATCCACTTGTGGAGCCAGCCCCATTTAACCTATCTCCCAACAACTCTGTTCCAAATGGGGAAACTCATTCATACTCGGGTGTCTTCCAGGGAAACAATCAGCGTCCATCAGGTCCGGCTCGGCTGTCAGATGCTCTTGCCATATCCCACTACTCTACATGTGTGTAGTTCATTGCTGCTCACACAATACTCTCCTCACAGTGTTGCCACATCACCCCTCTCTAACTTTAATGTCGTTTTTCTCAAATGGTATGGGGAGACTGGATTTTTTGCAAAGTGTGTTTTTGACTTAAATTTACCCACCTAACCATGTGGTACTGTTCGTATCTGTGAATTCCTACTCATCCTATACACACACACATATTTAAAGTGTGTTTATATATATATAATCACATTTTAAATTGAAAAATGTCACTGAAACACAGGAATCAAACTTGGCACCTTTGGCTTGGTATGCCAATACTCGAACCACTGAGCCATCCAGGAGTCATCCCATGCCTAAGGTCCTTCGTATCTCATATTTTAAGGCAGAGTCTATGATGGATGTGTGTAAATTGTCAATTACATATGAGTGATCATTTAAGATCACATGAGTTATCAGATAAAATAGCCACCTTCGACTTGGTAGGGCTTTATGCTGCCAATAGTAAACTGACAACTAAACAAATGTGCATATCATGACGGATTAAATAACCATGCTATTTTCTAATATATGTCAACCTCTAAAAACCTTGTGTTGTATGTTTAGTTTATCACCGCAGCCTGTTATTGTGTATTGACAACAAGTTGTAAACTATATGAGCAGCTCTGGACGTCACGTCAGATAACATTGTGTTCACTGTTGTAATAGATAAGGGCTAAATCCTCCTTTTCTTCTATTCAATTATAAGCTTGGCATTTTTCAAATAACATAAAATGAAACATTATATTGTCTTGGAAATTAGCATCACAAATAAAGTCTATTGATGCTTGATGACTCAAATTATTTATACAATGACACTGGATATGGATTTAAATGTTTATTCATCATATTTATTACATCAGCATTCCCAAACTGTAGGTGTGCCCCTGAAAATGGGGGAGGTAGTGAGTAATACGGTACCTCTAGGTGGTCTTCAAAAAGTTGTTGATTTTAGTACAAATACTGGTCCTCAAACTGTTAGTTAAAAACAAACATAAGAACAAAATTGTGTATTGAATTTAAAATTTTATTTTGATTCCAAGGAAAGAAAGGTGCTGGCTGACTTTCAATAAATAAACCTTACAAAATTTAGTAGATTATACACAGTAATTACAGTAATTATATTAATTACATAGATTTATAAAATGTTAGAATATTAGGAAAATGGTATAGCACAAATAAAAGTAACACTGACACATATTTACACACACTTCAATATTACTACTACTTCCTGAGGAAGATGCTATAATAACATCGAAATATTGAAGTGTGTGTAAATATGTGTCAGTGTTGTTACTTTTATTTGTGCTCTACCATTTTCCTAATATTCTATCATTTTATTTATAACTAAATGT
Organism: Timema bartmani; assembly: GCA_902151455.1. Lineage (NCBI taxonomy): Eukaryota > Metazoa > Arthropoda > Insecta > Phasmatodea > Timematidae > Timema > Timema bartmani. Next base: position 13,974 of record CABFWB010004651.1, read on the forward strand.
TTTTGCTCAATGCACTTTTTTCATACATAATAATTACATAGATTTGTAACTATTAGAGAGGAAGAAATCTTGATCATTTGGGTTACTTGCATATTTGTTGTGTCCTCATTCAAGTTTTTCTAAAATTGAATCTAGAGTTGGGTCGAATCCACTAATTTACGACTCCGAGTATCCAATTTATTCTCTAATCCGAACAATGGAATCATTATGAACATAAGATGGAATACAAATAGTAACTAAATGTTAACATTATTTCTTATAATCCATTCATTATAACATTCATACATTCAGTTAACTGATAAATTACTGGTCTTGTGCCTGGATGTTAAGTTCCTCCTATAACTATAATAGGTTCTGAACCTCAAATACACAGAATTAGTGCTCTAAAAAAATTTCACTTTAAAATTTGGAAAAAAAAAATAACGATTTTGGTCTCAAATTCTCGAATATCCTTAAGTATTTGAGGGCCTATCCTTATAAATGATGTATTTTAACCAAACTTTGTTTCATACAAATTAAACCCTCAGGACTCCTCCAGTTTATATTTTACTGTCTTCTCCCCGGCTTAGGTGTCAAAATATATAAAATAATTAATGATTTAAGGAACAAATTATGTTAACATTGTATATTAAAGCTGATTTATTACATTTTTCATTTAATTAATTTTTGTGAATATCGAGGTGTAAAACATCTACTAAAAAAACTATGCAATGAAGAACAAAGAGGGAACTTTTGAGTGGATAAATTATTTTTATCTGAGCTAACACTAATTAAAATATCTTGTTTTCCCAATCTTTCAGATTTGTATCTTGAATGTGTGGAGGATTCTCATCTCTCATTGTGACAGTGATTTGGGAAGGGTGCAGCCATGTTGATTACGTTAACTTGATGTTGTTTGTCCCTAGCGCTGGCCTGGTGTGTCCTCCGCAAGAGACTCGACTGTAGGTCATGTTTTCTGGTGATGTCGGCTCATTCTTGGGGCAACAAGACACTAGCTATATAACTCGGGCTCAAGTCCCCGACAAGATGTCTGGTGTCGACTTGTCCCGGGAATGATGCCGATCACATTGCACCGCACGCTCTACTCACATGTCTCGCATGTGTGCTTGTTGTGTTAGCTTAGTTACCAGAGACGGTTTTTTATATTTCAATTTATTTGATAGTTTTTACGTGAACAAAGTTAGTCTTTGTTTTCTCTTAAAATAAGCTCACAAATATGCTTTATTTATTTATTACTTTATGCAATAACAATTTCATTAGTTTTTAAAGGAGTATTTTTTTGAGTTAGTTTATTTGAACCCGCCCTATTATTTGGAGCTCGTATTTTTGTTGAGTTGGTTTGTGTTATGTTCCGTCAGTGTCCCCGCCTTCCTCAAAGTTTGGTCTCCCAGACCTGATCTTCTTCTTAAAGTCGAGGAATATATTTGAAATCGCTTCCTATCTTGGTGCTAACTTTGGTAAGTTCAAGGTGAAAGCGACCCTTTGCTGCATGTTACTCTAGCATTCCATTGTAGTCGTTTCACTGCCTTGACTTGGCTTAGGAGAGGATCGTTGGACAAGTTTATATACGTACAAACAACTTTCTGATAGATCATACATTCTCACTATAGTTTTATGTACAGACACATTCACTGTAGCTCATATAAGTACCGACTCACTCACTGTAGTTTACATATGTACATACACCTTTCTGGCAACACAGACACACTCTGCAATTTTTGAGTAAATTCACTGACATACCACATGTTTTGTCTTGATCACTTTTGTACATCCTAACTTGTGAACGAAATTTTGGAGTAGTTTAACTATTTTTGATCTAGTAATGTTTACTTACCAGTGTCAGATAGAACTCATGTCATAGCTACAAGGTGTTACCCTGCTAAACCAGAGGAACTTTGATGTGCAATGACATTGTGACAATTAGTGGGTGATTTCCAAGGAGTCCTAGCTCATTGAGAATTAATTTTCATTGTGTATTAACCACCATAAAAATTAATGTTGACACACTTCACTTCATGATTAAATATCATTAGCAGATGTGCAGCTATGAAATTATGTTTCAATCAACCTTAAAATTAATGATAAAATAAATATGTTGAACTTTAATACTGTTAATTAGAGTATACAAAGCCTTGTGTCACATTAACACAATAGAACAAGTACAAGGTTTGTTTGGAAGCAAATTTAGAAAAACAGATTATTCCCTTTTCCGTAATGGGAGTTGGTTACTATAAAACTAATAATTTTCATGTATTTAATCCACAATTTCAGATTGTTCTTGTAATATTATGCATAGAAGAAAGTATAGGAAAGAGGGGGATATTGTATTAGGTACCTCAAAGAGGTAAATAAATCTTCCTTGAATAGTTATTCATAGCAAACTATTTGTATTGAAAAGTGTTTATAGGAGTTCACATTTGTTCACAGACTAACCAATAATATATAGACGATGGATCAACTTTGATTCCTTGGTGTCTGCATCAGTTCCCTCCAACTTATTACATTTGTCATATTTTCACAAGTTGGATTTTATTTATAGGGATATTTAACCTGGACTTAATGAACTAACTCGCAACTTACAAACTAACTTATGCAACAAACATAACACACAGTTTTGTGATAATTAAAATATCTCTGTAAGAGAGATAGACTCCAATTTCATTGAACTTGAAACTGTTATTCGGTGGGAGGTGTAAATTTTCCAAAAACTTGTAATTTACTCCTGAAAACACTTTGAGACTTTCTCAAGGTTTGAATGTTTTTAACTTTGTGCAGAGATTATTTTGTACTTACTTTTGTTTTCAATTATAATTTATATAGTTATTTGTGTGTGTGCATTAGAACTAGAAGTTATTTGAATGGAAATATATAATACTTTAGCTACATCCTGTATTTAATATACTTTGGTTAGCTCCTGTATTTAAATTGTTATTTTTCCAAAGCTAGATTATCTAGTTATTTTAATTTCTTATTAGTGTACTATACATTTGATTGATATTCACTTTAAATTACACTTAGTTATTGATATGATTAGTTAATTAAGGGCTATTTATCTACTTTGCTAACTATATTAATAATTTAGTTTGCGACTGTTCAATCAGAAGCTATACCCTGTTTTTGGTTGGAAGAACAGTAGAGAAAATTCAAACATATTTCTTTGCGACCAACATTGATAACATTTAAATAAATTGTTATTCTTTAGGTATTGTTGATGTCTATTAAAAATGACAGCTGCCGATATCTTGACTTGATGTATTAATATATTAAAATTGTTTTAATAGCTTTAAAAACTAACTTCTACTGTTCTTCCTAACAAAATCATACTATCTATATGTGTTGTACCCGGACCACTATATTAGTCCTGTTTCAACTGCATGTTTATAATATTTCTTTGTTCTTGTTTGGGATATTAGAGCAGTTTGACAGTCATCCCTTGACACTATTGAACCTATTCCTGAGTGTCTCCAGTTTTATTATCAACTGGGGGTGGCACAATATCTACTGCAGTCGGTAGATCCCACAAACTAATAGCTGTGGATGTCATTTTATTTGATAGGAAAGCTTAATGACAAATTTGCTATATAAAGTGCATGTACAGGTAAAAAGGGGCCTTTTTTTTACCCAAATAATATTATTTGAAATAAAGGAAAGGTTGAATCATGAATTGACCAAACTTACCTAAGGTTGCATCAACTGTGTTTTTTTAATAGTTACTCACATATTTACTTTAGGTAAGTTTTCCCTATTCTTCGATAAACAAGTGAAATAATTGTTGTCCATATCTGACGTTAATATAATCTATCTATCTTCATTAACCACTTTCCTGTCGAGCTATAAATTATTCACTATACTGAAAATGTCAGTTAATTTTTTTAAACTTTCAAGAGACATCTATTGAGTAAAATATAACTTCTATGAGGATTAAGTTAGAAAAACAAGGCAAAATTGAGACTGGAGCTTCAAATATTACGTATCCCTAGCTATACACAGTATAGTCAATATTGGTATGAAAAGTGTAATGATACTGTTATGGACCCCTCTCATATATTCAAAAAGTCATGGATGAAGTGTATTTTTCTTTAAAGAACTGTATGTAAAGAAGTTTCCTTTTAATACTTCATCCATGGAGAAACACACATTTTCAAAAGTAATTTCAATACACTACGTTTTAAAACTTTCTTTCTTTAAAAGACCAACTCTGTTGTATTTGAAAATCAGGTGTTGGATGAGTTGGCTGCCTTTACCCAATGGGAAGCTAGCCTTCACAACATCAGGTTGCCAGGAGTTCTCCTATTAGTTAGTTTTAACATTGGTGACAAGGGGTCCAAGAAGCAAGGGGTAGGTCATATATAAGCAGCTTGTGCATATAAATCCACACAGAAAAATAATAATCTGGACAGAAAACATAATTTTGAACTGCACTAGGTCTGGCTCTCCGCGTAAGTTCGTAAATGAACAAAAACTCTTATCATTTTAATATCAATTTTATAATATTGAACGTGAAATAAGCAAAATAAAACCATGTACAATGTTAAATCTCAACTAATTTCAAAAATAAACCAATCAGTAACCCTACAGTGAGAAACACATAAAATCAGATTGTTATTGCACAGTAAGGCATTAACGGGTCCACATCCACATCATCAGGATAAAAACCGATATAACTATAATTGGTGCCCAATCGTGGTGCAAATAACTTTATAAAATCCTGCCCGCATAAGTCACGAGCAAGCAGTTAGGATTAAGTAGATATTAGAGTTGGGTCGAATTCACTATTATACGAATACAAATCTCCAATTCACTGTAGAAATCTGAATCTTGGGAAAAATTATGACTATAGGAGGAAATACTGAAAGTAACTAAATGTTAACATTCTTTCTTATAATTATAATTCAATCATTATAACATTTAACTCATTCAGTTAAATGTTAAATTACTGGTCTGGGGTCTGGTTGTTAAGTTCATCCTATAGTTATTATAATTGGGTCTGGACCACCAATAAGCAGTATTACAGCTCTAAAACAAATTGCACTTACAAAATTGAAAGAAAAAAAAATCCTTTTGGAAGCCTCGACTTAAAATCAAGTCTTTATTTACTTGTTATGGGTCATTTTTATGGACATGTGTAGGTAAAATATCACATTTTATTTCCTTTAGTTAAAAATAAAATATGTAAAAAAATTGTATAAAACTTGTTAATTCATTCAAAAAAAGTGTTGTCTTTAATTTTAACCGTGTATTAAATGTTCCAAATCAATATTCAGTGTCACAAATATTATCAAATAATTTGTTTCTTTCCTGATTTTAATTCCCTAAAAGTTAATCAAGACAAAGTTTAATTTTCTACTATTTAATTTTCATTTTTAATAAAATTGTGTAATTTTTAAGACTGGTTAAAAAGATTCAGATTTGACAAAATTAGTATTTGACTCAGTTCTAAGATATATTTTTATCACTGTGGGTTATTACCCGTTTGCTTATTACACTTCATCTCTTCTAGTAACTACTAGAAAAATATCCGCCGTTGCCTACGATAACCACTTGATGGATTGCCTGGTAACTCCTGGTAACACTTTTATTTGATTTAAACAGACAGAAAAAAAAGTATTCATTTTATTTTATCTGGCCCAGTTTTTAATTGATTAAAAATTTTTTTGTCTAAATTTTAAAATTCTGGCTTTGAGGCATACATGTTTGTGCATGGGGGCTACTATTTTTTAAATGCCAGACCTCTGCATGCAATAGATAACAGACAGACAGACACACAGTTACACAAACTCTTAATTTATTCATATAGAAGATAGATGGATATCATGTGACCAATAAAACGAGTTGTATTCTCTGTGTGATGTAGACTTGTCATCCATGGCACTGGAGACGGACATGACCCCCTCCACTGTTCGGGGCAGGGATCGTCATAAGACTCCGGACAGAAAGTCCCCCTTGGAGCGGAGAAGCCTCGGAAGCTGTGACCAGCCACTGTTGAGACAACTGCCTGTGTCTCTTACCTTCGACATGAGGTAACTCACAACTATGATAAAGCTAAATTATATGCTTAAAATGAACTAGTGAGCAATGTATGATTTAATTTTCTTACAGACAGACATTTGGATCACCTTTAAAAATTACAAACATATTTTTTGTGGTCAACATTGATAATATTCTATAATGTAATAAATATTATTTTATTGGTATTGATTATATATATATATAATGACTTGAGATATGAATACATGAAAGTTAATATAGTAACTTTTTCTAGCTGTCAATATATATATTCATAAAAAAAAAAATATTTTAGGGTGTAGTTGCTATGTAGTATTCTCACCAACATAAATGTGTTTGAATGCAGGAATATGTGCCGTGTTATGTTATTGTTGACATGAATGTGTTAGTATACAGGAATGTATGCCATGCCTTGTGTTAGTATACAGGAATGTATGCCGTCCCATGTGTTAGTAATCAGGAATGTATGCCATGCCATGTGTTAGTATACAGGAATGTATGGCATGCCATGTGTTAGTATACAGGAATGTATGCCATACCTTGTGTTAGTATACAGGAATGTATGCCATATTGTATTGTCTGACAATATGTTTGTGTGCAGGAACGTTCAGGCCATGTCGGACATCAAGACACATATTGGGTATGCGCGGGCTTGGGTGCGCCTGTCACTGGAAAAGAAGCTTCTGTCTAGACATTTGCGCACTCTTCTGGCTGACTCTGCCTTACTCAGGTACATTACATGGTTGTTTCTGGATTCACTGAATTTGAAAGACAGTTTCCTTTACTGCTGTGTTTCATGGGAATCGGCAAATATATTTTCTCATAGAACTCGTTTAGAAACCAATACCAATAAAATGTTAAATTATAATTTATAATATAACACTTTAAGGAAGACTTGGATAAGATTTAACATATAATTAAAGGTTGTGAAGAACCTAGCCAATTATGTCACAATCCTCGACACATAACTGCAGTGCTCTGACTTAATATAGCTGCTCCATATGTGTGTTACAAGAGCCAGTACAAGGATGTATCTGACATAATATAGTGCCATGTGTGTGCCACAGGAGCCAGTACAAGCATGTCTCTGACTTAATGTAGTGCCGTGTGTGTGTCACAGGAGCCAGTACAAGCGCTATGCCTTCCTACGGTGTGAGGATGAAAAGGAGCAGTTTCTTTATCATCTCCTAACCCTCAATGCTGTCGACTACTTCTGTTTCACCAACACATACCCCAACACCAGTAAGCAACAGCACATAATATACTAATTATTAGGGGATGTCTGGGTCCTAATCTTATAGGGACATGTCAAGTTAGTAGTGACATGTTATATGTTGACAGCTCTAGAGTGCATCACATGGAAATGTACAAAAGACAAAGTTATAATTGTCATGTGTGGTCTAGTAGAATAGTTTGTAAGTAAGTTAACTAAAGCTGGGAAGAGTGTCAAGGTCATCTGATATATCTTGTATTGGTAGGAAGAGTTTAAGTATATTTTTAATACTTTATATCAATCGATTGAATCCCTCCCATAGGTTCCAAAGGTAAACATTGTATTCTTGACTCGAGGAAATGTATATAATGTCTTGCAGAGTTGCCGTACCGAGTGGTGATATTTCCCTCGCGCAAGGCCAGTGCTGCAACTACCACAGCCAACTCCTGGGTGGCTATTTCGGGTACTCTCGGGGAGACGTCCCCTGTTCCTATTCCCAGGGGGGCCCTAGAGTTTGTGTTTCACGTAAGTTGTGTTGACAGTTACTACTCATTGATATATTCAAGATAGCTCTTAGGTCACACCCAACAGATTCTCATGTGTTAAGGTTAAAAGGGCACAAATTGTCCAGCTAAAGTAAGTGATTAGCTGTTTTACTCAGAACCAGGGTTTAGGCCTAGGTAAAATCTTAAACTATAAAGCAACTTGCCAATATAATACATTAAGGGTGCCTTAGTAGAGACATCAAGATTTTGTGAGACCTTTTTTTATGAACTTTTACTTGGCACATTAAAATTACTTCTAAAACATTTATAGTTCATCATATTAATTTAAAATGCATAATGCATATGTGAATTTTTGTTAATTTTTTTGATTTAAATGCGAATTGTGGTCAATTTTATTGATTTAAAAGCAAATTAATTCCAATAACTAAAAAAATTCTCTCAGACTAGGAAATGTATATTGATATACCAAAAAAAATAGTAAAACAGGGTTTAACAGACTATTATGATCATATTGTAACCTATATTTAAAGCTATAGAAGAAGAACAAACAATTTCAAACTAAGTTATATTTTTTCAACTTCCTATATTTGATTTGTTGTGTATTTACAAATTTTAGCCATAATTTTTCATATGTATACTACTAAAATAAGAGTTGATTTGTTGCCATTATTAACTAAATTCAATAATTTCATTTACCACTACCATTTGAAGAGACACACAAAACACTAAGAACGATATTCTATTGAATCACATGTAGTCTTTAGAATGATTTGAAATATCTAACTGAAAACTTGCAGTGTTGCCAAAACCAATGTAACTTAATGAGATTTGAAAGGATATATGTTGTAAAATTAGAGTGGTTGTAAAAATGACCGCACATAGCTACTTTACCTCTTCCACCCCCTATGAAATGGACTAGCCCACTTTTACCACCCCTTCTCTCCAAGGTCACAGCTATTTTTCTTCTGTCAGGGATATGCGATATTGGTAATATATCGATATTTGAGTATGAAAAAAATGAACGAGAAATATATCAATATTTCCCAGTATCAGTACTTTCATTTAGCGATAGAAAAATAAAGGCAATAATAAGAAAATATTAATAAATTTAATAAATGATCGGAAAAATCAAGGAAGTAAAAGGAGAAAAGAAGTAAATTAAAATCTTTCGATATCGGGTAAAAAGTACTGATATTAGTAAAATATCAAAAGGCTGGTATTGAAAGAAAAGTATCGATACTGGTATCGTATCATTCTTGTGCTAGTTTAGCGTCTCGTAAAAGTGTAAGATATTAAAATCATTTAAAACTCAAAACTTTATATCTAGGTATGACGATACCTCAGGACTTTTTTTATTTTGACCCTAACCCTCAAATTAAAGTGATTTTTTTTAATTCCATATTTTTCGAAAATGGCTCAAACAATTTTGATAAAAATAAATATATATGGACTAATGGACCTCCCAAATAACACCATATATCTGTTTTTTGGTAAAAAAAAAAAAAAGAAACATTGAGTGCTAG
>CABFWB010004651.1:27213-55858 GCA_902151455.1 Timema bartmani
CACACACACACACATCGCGTATTACTGCAAGTTTGGGTTACACCCTTTGAGGAAATTGAACCCAATGATTACTTTTGTGATAGATTAAATAGCCAAGCTATTATGGTTGTTATTTACAATTATTGCCACATCTAAATATCATAGTTTTCAATTTTAATAATATGATAACTTGAAAAATCAAATATAAGTACACACAAAACATTTCATGCTTAGTAATATCAAACTCGATATATCAATATCATTACCTTCGAGTCTTACGAATAGCAATATCAAAATAATCGATTATTAACTTAGGCTTAGACCAAATAATAACAACACCAAAACATGTCGTCATAGAAAACTAAATTACTATCAAATATGGAGTAGGGAATAAAAACTAAGAAGATATAATTCTGACAAACATGACCGCCTGTAGCAAGGTTCATATATATTAATGTCCTTGCTTGGACCTAGCATGAAATCTTTTAAAGGCTGTAAACAAAGAATTAATCTATCGGAATTTAGGTATCATATTGTGTAAAAGTAGAAATCATGATTTTTAATGCTAACCTCATATAAAGATAATTGATTGTCACCGCCCAATCCCCCGACCTAGGTTTCATTCTATCGGAACTCATCGGGAACTCATCTTTCTAAAAGAAGAAACAAAAAGAACACAAAAGGGAGAAAATGGTTTTCTCTTTTAGGAAGTTGTGTTGCGCATTTTACACTCCTCCTAATGAGTTCCGATAGAATGAAACCTAGGTCGGGGGATTGGGCGGTGATGATCGATTTTCTTTCAGAGGCAACCATTACCTCTTGTCCAATGGCAGCAATTGTAAAAACCATATTATGTTTGTCCCTTTTATATGTTTCTATCCACCTTTCCTGTACCTTCTTCCCAATATAATACAATTATCTCATAAAGCGAAAAGAGGTTTTCCTTATTGAGATATAACCTTATAAGAAAAAAGCTTAAATATCCTGAAAACACTGATTTTTCCTGAGATTCATTTTATACCTATAAAATAAGTACAAACAGATACTATTCATATAACGGCAGTCCTTGTATAGGGCTATCTCCAGTGTAACCGCGTTGAAAATTATATTTCATGATGTGGTATTTGCCAAATTACAAAGAAATTGTGTTTATTAAGGAAAAAAGCTTAAATTCATGTTATTCGTGTAAAAATTCATTTAATCCAAATGCGAATTTTGCATGTCCCTAACTATCGATTATCTAATGATGAAAAATATTGAATGATTATTTACTAGTTTCATTCAATTGTTTTTATTTTGTTTTCATTTAACTTAATGATCTATTCATCTTACCTGCTTTATGCATATATTATTGTCACCAGTCATAAGAACGCAGACTACTCAAAATGATGATAGCAGGTATTTTTCCACTTACCTGCACCATAAAATGCAAACACACCCCAAATATAAATATTATATGCATTTGAAAGTTAAAAAAGACGATGTTGCACTTTACATGAGGGCTGTGGAACCTCAAGGCCCTACTGCATAGCAACACTGCTAATGGTTGGAAACAAACATCTCACACTCAGGAACATTGGTCAAGTGATTCTTCATGCTCCAATATTTGATCACGTCATGGCATGCTCCATTTTACAGACAATGAACATTCCAATAAAGATGGCAGCCTAAACAATATTTGAATTGTCGTAGATCCATTCAAAATATATTTCATAAATGTCCTGACACTTTTTTCTAATACATGTATTGATTGAGGAGCACTAATAGTCTGAAATAAACCAGCACTGGGGGTTTGGCCTCATGCTCACAAATGTAGCGTTAAGAAGGTTAACTGTGGGCTAATAATAAACAATCATAGCCTGTTTTGAGCAAACTGTTACTTATAATATGTAACGCCATGACTTTCAATAGTTTTGGAATCTGTGAATGCCCCAGAGTATTCACATTATTTAAATTTGAAGTATTTTGATTGTTGTTTCTTTATTTCACAAACTCATTTTGAAACTATTGTATCCTTTATCTCTGTAACCCACATTCAGGATCTCACAACTCTTTGACAGTTCCTTACATGGTCACGTCCGACCAGCATTCTTGTTTAAAGTGGACCTTTATTAAAAGTTATTTGCTCATTTTAAAACTAGTTTCTCCACTGTCACAACGTCCTGTATGCATGTCCTCACCAACTGCGCACTTGTTGAGACCGATATATAACAAGAAACACACACGTGGTGTGGTATATGTTGCTGTATTCCAGGAGACGCTGTGAACAACATAGTCAAGTTCTACTATCGTCGCAAGCAGGAAAAGGATCGTAGCACCCTCACTCTCTTGCTTTGCGGGGAGATGGGTCTGGTCTACTGCCTCGAACAAACTCTGCTCTGCGGCTTCAAGTCTGCCCGGCTCTTTGGCAGGAACCTTTACCTTTGGGATTATTTCGGTGAATTATTATACTATCTCATTTTTATCAATGATATATTTAACACACAAATTAGCTAGGCATTCAAAATAATAATAATTTTCCAAGTATATGCGAGTACAAGGACTTTTGAGCCCATTACAAGCTTTTAATCAATACCTCTGCTTGAACTAAACAAATTAACGGGCTTGGAAATTTGGAGGCTTTTATCTCTGCTTTATTATGTTTCTTGTGATGGATTGCACTGCATTATCTTATCTCTACTTGTCTGGATGTTGTTTGTGAAATGAGTAGTTGAGGTTAGAAAAGGTGATGGTGGAGGAAACTCAACAAAGATTGTAGTGTGCAGACATCTTGCTGTTGAAAAGTTGCTAATCAAAAAACAGTAGTCCTAAAAATATTGGTATGACACAAAATTATTAGCATAAAAGGAAAACCTCTTTTTTCTTTTTGAATTATTTTGTTATACATATTTGGAATAATACAAAGGAAAAATGGTGTCACACGGCTATTTTCAATTAAACTTTGAAAAGAGGCTAGAAGGGAAAGGTCAACACACTTACCAGAAAACTGTCGGCCTCACAGTTCACAACTAAAACACAACCTGTCTATTGAAATGTGTGTAATGGCAAGTACTTACAGTCCGTGTTAAGGAGCAGTTCGAAGCGGCTCTGCTAGAGGATATAGCCAAGTGCGAGTGCTTGGGACAGAGCCCCACGGACAAGGAGATGGAGCAGGGAGCGGTGCTACAGTGCTTCTGTCACCTGGTGGAGCAGATCTGCACATCAAGCCACTCCCTCGGCAAGGACGGCAAGTTCCAGCTCTTTGTCTGCCTCTGTGCCAGGTGAGTCAGTCTCAAGTGAGCGAGACCATCCCTTGACTTGGTTGGTTGCATTGTCTTGATCCATACTGGTTGTATTGTTCCAGAGAACACCTCCTGCACCGCATGCTGTCCCACCTGGCTGCATCAAGAATCACACAGGAGATGTTTGAAGAGCAATCATTCCTCCGTAACCCAAACCTCTTGACGTACCTGAGACAGATCCTAGAATCTTTGGACGAGTTTGATATTGTTCTGGAAAACTCTCTCACAAAGGGAATAATTCTTTAGCTTTGGTCTTGCCTGCACCAACAAACTGGTTCACAATATCTTGTTCCATTTGGAATGAATATTTTTTATTTATAGCATTGTGTTTAAATATTAAAATGGATAGTAGTTAAAGTTTCAGTCCATTTGTGAACCAATATTTGACACTCCAAATAGTCCTAAGTCTATTTTTTGGATCTCAAATTAATAGTAATATTTTATGAAAAAGTTCTTAATCATTATTACGATACTTGGCACAAAATTAGTAAAATTATACAAATACATCTCTGGGAAATAGTTGGTGAGGTTTGAAGCCGCATGAGCTTAAAGTACACACTATATTTACCACCCACTCAATTAATTACATTATTAGTAGGCCATTGACAATAATTCAAGTTTTATTAGTAGAAGATGTGTATAAACTACCGCTGAAGTTGTGAACTGCTGACTGATCATTACTTGTGCAGTAATGAAGTGATTTAGGGCTGTGTTGTGTGCGACCCAGTGAACGCTAGCATAATTTATTGTGCACTCTGGTTAGACATCAGTTGAGGGCAATCTGACTGCTGGACAAACACCCAACAAATATTTTACATCTTTAATTTCATATGTAACAAATTTATCTGAGATATTTTATTTGTGTAGACAGAGAACCTATTGGGCATTTATTAAACTTAGAAATGATTTTTTAATTATTTGATAGCGGGGGATCTAATTATCTATGTTGGTGTGTTTGCCATTCAGTTAAGCTACCCAGGCTGATGGTAACTGTTGTGAATATGAGTTTCAACAAGTGGACTGATATTAGTGTGCCATATTGATGTTGGGGCCTAAACTGAGTGTTTAGTTACCTACAAGTGAACAAATATAATACTCAAGTCTGGTTTTACGTTAGATTCTTGTTTAGTTAGGACATTTTGTTTGTTTTGATAAACATTTGTTATTATTGAAGATTTTAATATTAATTTTGCAAAGAGTTTTAGTTTACATGATCATTGTAGTTAATATGTTGACAACCATTGTAAGTGCGTGGATATAATCTGTCCTCTTTGTGTATCAAGTTTTCAGCAGTTTTACTATATATTTGTATCCTGAGTAGCAAAACACTTTTTGCTTTGTAGATGAGCTTTTGCCATCTTTTGGGTGGAACAAGTGTTGGTGTAGGCCAGTAGTAGCTCATTCTACTCATGTTTTGCAACTTGACAGTTTCATGGCTTTAAAACATTTAGGCTAATATGACCCAATCAATTACCGAAATTGGTTCGATTCGAGTCCTAATTATTAAATTTGCACATTTAAATGCTTAAAACCACCATATTTTAATTTTTAACGATGAGAAGGCCCAATGTCCAACTGATATATGAAAATTGCTAAAAACAAGTAATAGTTTATTACTTGTTGATACAATTCATTATAACTATTGAAATACGATAAATAGCTTTAGCTCAACTTTTCAAGAAGTTTTTGAGATTATGTTTACCTCTTCACACTATAACTTTGGAGATCAATCACCATTAATTAGAGAAACTAAAGCAATCTGTGATTGTGAATGTTAAAAAACGCTGTTTATAGAGGATCATTTACTGAAGGGCGGTGCTATCTCTCAGAGATTGAGGTTATTATTGCCCTCAGGATGAAAACATTCGTTTTACATATCCAATTCATTTTAAACTTTTTCTAAATTTCAGATTTCAAAAATCAAAACCTACACTTTTATTTGGATTAGATTATATATATTTTATAAACTTATTAGTTCACAATTCATTTTCAAACTAAGCTCGAGTTGAACAGTACTGGGACAGCTTTTATGTCTGGCACCATCTCTTGCGCTATATTGTAGTTTGGATACAATTTTTATATTCGTTTTACCTTCATTATCTTTAAATATATAATATATATATATATATATATATTTGAAAGAAAGGAAAAGTGTATATAAAACATATAAAAGGGAACGAACACAGTATGGCTGTTACAATGAAAAGAAGAACACAATTCACACTTTACATTGCGCCAATGGACAAAGAGGTATTGGCTGCGCGCATCCATTGTCCTTAATGTTATTCCTTTTACATGTTCTTATCACCCTTTTTTGTTTTTTGGTTTCCTCTTTTAGGAAGTTGTGTTGCACATTTCACACACTCCTTCCTGAGGAGCTCTGATAGAATGAAACCTAGGTCAGGGGATTGGGCAGTGATGATAAATTTTCTTTAAGAGGCAGCCAATACTTCTTTGTTCAGTGACAGCAATGTAAAATGTGACCTTTGTTCTTTTTATTGTAGTCATTGAAACTTGTTATGAATTTTTATCGCTGAAGAGCTCTATTTTTTAAATTTGACATGCCACAACCAAATATTGGACTTATTCCAAATATTCTCATTACTAGTCATATTTTTGATTAATTGACAATTATTTATATTTTTTTACAAGTAACTATGAGATAGTCTTGGTTGGCATCTTCTGTTTTTCCCTGATGTCTTTACAAAACTCATTTACCTCGTGTCTTATGGATACTATTCCCTCTTTACTTGTTAGTTTACTCCTTTATTATAAATCTTTCTTTACACTGCCGCCACTGAACAGAGGAGAACAGACTTCATACTTTACACTAGTCGGAACTCAGTCTAATGATAGACTGTAAAGTGTGGACAGTGTTTCTATTTATCTATTGTGTAAACTTTTCCCCTTATTTTATTATGAAGTAATGTTGAAAATGATTCTCTAGATAACACCTCCTGAAATAAACAGAGATCATGTTATTGTATCAATGTTGTCAATATTTGAGAATATTCTATGTTGTTTATTTGAGTTCCTGAGACTGGCTCACAATGAATCATGTTTGTGATGTTTGTTCAAGTCACTCTTATAACACTAAAATTATTTGAGTGCCACTAATTAGCCAGATCATCCCCAATTATCTTAAGAATTTATAGTGAATTAATGTTTATACCAAAGACATAATATATTTCATTGTGATAGATGGTGATCCTTGGTTCGTGGCCAGCTGGAAAGTTGGAAGGTAGTTGTGGCCTGGATGAACCTATCCTGAATACATCACTACTAGATGTCTGGTTCTTCAATGAACAAGGACATACTAATTGAATTAGTTTTTATTTAGTATAATTAAAAATTTATTTTTCATATAATATCTTAACCCAAAGGAGCAGTTAAATTCTAAGAAAATATAACTAATATTTTCTATCAACCTAGACTTTTTTTTTATGAATTCTTCATTTATGTTATCTTAAAATTTATGATCATTTTCATCAAGGACGTTATTTAAACACATTTTCACTTATCTACAGAAAATATTTTGTACACAAACGCTCATGATTCCTAAAGCCTCTTTAAACTCCTGTCTGAATGCAGAAACACATTTATTGTATATGATTCGGTTTGTTGGCCTAATGTATTTAGAAATCTGGATTAAACAGGCTGCAACTACCTTGACCTTTATTATGGTAGTTGGTAGTTAAACTGAATAGTATTGTTAGATCTGATGATAAACTTACAGAAAATAAAGGAATTATTATAAATTTGACTTATTTATTGAATTGATCCCTTCGTATTACCTAGTATCTTACGTGGACTTGGTAACTTCACTCCAGCCACGATAGGAGTGGTCATAACTGACAGCTATCAAAAGTTATCAGATCTACTCTCATGTATCAATTCGCCAAACCATATGATCTGCAAGACCGTGCGTGTATTTATTTGTTGTCACTTTTGTCTGGCAAAACTTTCACAACAAATTAGATGTTTTTAATTATTTTCTTCTTTTAACTGTTTTTACATATTTTGCTAGCTGTAAAGTTACCACCACTCCTAAGGCGAATATACTTTACATGCATGGTCTGTGGCTGGGGGTACAGGAGATAGTAGAGGAAGCAATACTGAGATGGTATGGGCATTTAATGAGGATGGAAAAAGAGAGAATGTTAAATAAAATATTGGCAATGAAGTATGTAAGAAAAATACTAGGGACATGCGACACCCAAAAATTCAAGAAAAAATTATTTTCTCTAACTCGTCTCGAAAGTTTAAAAATTAATCTTGAAAATTGAGAAATAAAAAACAGCAATTAAAAAACTAAACCGGGAATTTATTATTTCTCGATATTAAACTTTGACAATATAAGCTGTTACACTATAAAATTATAAATGGTGTTCATTGTAATTACCTATCACTATTTTATTAATTGTATTTAAAATGTGTGAGTTAAATCTCAAGTGTTTGAATGAACTATATATAAGACAATCTAAAGCAAGCACCAGCTCAAATGTCAAAAAGAAACGGTATATTCACTTTCATAAACAATTTTATTTTTTTTACTTTTGAAGGACATTTTCTCTTCTTGTTACTTTTTTTACATTCTCGTCTTGAATTCAAAAAATGGTTCTCGCATATCCCTAAAAAATATCCCAAGGGAAGCCAAGAAAGAAATGGGAGGAGGAGATAACAGTGTGTTCAAGTGAGAGGAGAAGAATAGAGGAAGATGGAGGCATTTTAAAAAACTGATCCGACCACAGGCTGGAAACGATGATGATCTGTGATTTGCATAGTTTGTATCTACACACAATTGGTAATGTGTGTACTGTATAGCCATATATGGAAGGGACCTCATAAAATCTGTTGTGTAGTTCTTGATGCTGCTATGGAAATATAAACAAATCTCAAAATGTGAATTTTGCGTTTGCTGATATGTGAATTATAATTAATCAGCACATCAGAATTAGCTCTTTTTGAAGTTTCCCTTCAGTAACTTGTTCTAATAGATGTGTGTTAGCGAATAAGTGTCAAAACGTCCCAGGTGATTTAATAATTATTTCTGATCAGTAGAAGTTTCATATGGAGTATTCACGCAGCTGGTGGCTCTTACTGTCCACCCTCGTAAGGGACTGGGAGGTTTAAGCAGGCTGGTCCTCAACTGTCAGGAGTGTTGCGCTCAGATGAACTAGGAGGGACCCCCTTCAGTTGCCGAATGGTCTAAGACGTCACACTCATGTTATACTGGCCTGCTGATGACAAGGAGATAAGGGTTCTAATTCCGGTTGAGTCTACTGAGTTTTTTCTAAATGTTTTCCCACTCTCCTTCATGCTTCTCATTTTGTGGCATCCAGTAGCCTGATGGAGTAACATAGCCATGAATAAACAATTGCTTAGCATAACAAATGATGTAGCTAACCACAGCAGTTTGTCAACCTGTGTAGTGTTTCACACAGGAGTAGCTTAGTCAGCACCAACACCATGTGGCACAATCTAGTGATGTGGTCTTGTGAGAAGGTTTGCTGCTCTGAAGTTGCTGACCAATAGACAATAGAAATATTTGTACTTTTGCCAAATAATATAAGTATTTAGAAAATAAGTCATATTCCACAAATATTAACATTAGTTTAACCTCTATCTTGGTCAAGAAACTAGTCTCCACGCATTGACAAAGAACCATCATGTCGGGTGGAATTTAACTGGGTATCACTAATTAACAGAAGTACTGAGTGTTAGTGCCCAATGTAATGCATGGTTACCCTGGGCAATGCTTTTCTTTGATTCTAGCGGGCAGAAAAAAAATCTTCCATTTTATTTATTCCGACTCAAGTTCTTAATACATTTTAAAATTCCAGCCCTCTGCATGTGTTAGAAATCGTGCAATGCTTATTACAGACAGACACTCTTTATTTAATTAATATAGCTTACATAAAATAAACACAAACCCTTAAATTACCGATATTTTCCGCTTGGAGGGAGGATGGAAAATTAGTATGTAAAAAAAAGTATAATTTAAAGAAGACTGTCTGAATTAAACCTCATAGCCTTTAACTTAAACCAATCATGCTTAAATGGTCTCTGTCTATATCATCTTATGCTGTTGGGTGCTTAAACTGGCCATATTGTCTTATTATCCTGTGTGGCTAACCCTGCTTAGATTGTCTGTGTCCATACAGTCATCCTTTTATCACTCCCACCCTGCTTAGATTGTCTGTGTCCATACAGTCATCCTTTTATCACTCCCACCCTGCTTAGATTGTCTGTGTCCATACAGTCATCCTTTTATCACTCCCACCCTGCTTAGATTGTCTGTGTCCATACAGTCATCCTTTTATCACTCCCACCCTGCTTAGATTGTCTGTGTCCATACAGTCATCCTTTTATCACTCCCACCCTGCTTAGATTGTCTGTGTCCATACAGTCATCCTTTTATCACTCCCACCCTGCTTAGATTGTCTGTGTCCATACAGTCATCCTTTTATCACTCCCACCCTGCTTAGATTGTCTGTGTCCATACAGTCATCCTTTTATCACTCCCACCCTGCTTAGATTGTCTGTGTCCATACAGTCATCCTTTTATCACTCCCACCCTGCTTAGATTGTCTGTGTCCATACAGTCATCCTTTTATCACTCCCACCCTGCTTAGATTGTCTGTGTCCATACAGTCATCCTTTTATCACTCCCACCCTGCTTAGATTGTCTGTGTCCATACAGTCATCCTTTTATCACTCCCACCCTGCTTAGATTGTCTGTGTCCATACAGTCATCCTTTTATCACTCCCACCCTGCTTAGATTGTCTGTGTCCATACAGTCATCCTTTTATCACTCCCACCCTGCTTAGATTGTCTGTGTCCATACAGTCATCCTTTTATCACTCCCACCCTGCTTAGATTGTCTGTGTCCATACAGTCATCCTTTTATCACTCCCACCCTGCTTAGATTGTCTGTGTCCATACAGTCATCCTTTTATCACTCCCACCCTGCTTAGATTGTCTGTGTCCATACAGTCATCCTTTTATCACTCCCACCCTGCTTAGATTGTCTGTGTCCATACAGTCATCCTTTTATCACTCCCACCCTGCTTAGATTGTCTGTGTCCATACAGTCATCCTTTTATCACTCCCACCCTGCTTAGATTGTCTTGTGTCCATACAGTCATCCTTTTATCACTCCCACCCTGCTTAGATTGTCTGTGTCCATACAGTCATCCTTTTATCACTCCCACCCTGCTTAGATTGTCTGTGTCCATACAGTCATCCTTTTATCACTCCCACCCTGCTTAGATTGTCTGTGTCCATACAGTCATCCTTTTATCACTCCCACCCTGCTTAGATTGTCTGTGTCCATACAGTCATCCTTTTATCACTCCCACCCTGCTTAGATTGTCTGTGTCCATACAGTCATCCTTTTATCACTCCCACCCTGCTTAGATTGTCTGTGTCCATACAGTCATCCTTTTATCACTCCCACCCTGCTTAGATTGTCTGTGTCCATACAGTCATCCTTTTATCACTCCCACCCTGCTTAGATTGTCTGTGTCCATACAGTCATCCTTTTATCACTCCCACCCTGCTTAGATTGTCTGTGTCCATACAGTCATCCTTTTATCACTCCCACCCTGCTTAGATTGTCTGTGTCCATACAGTCATCCTTTTATCACTCCCACCCTGCTTAGATTGTCTGTGTCCATACAGTCATCCTTTTATCACTCCCACCCTGCTTAGATTGTCTGTGTCCATACAGTCATCCTTTTATCACTCCCACCCTGCTTAGATTGTCTGTGTCCATACAGTCATCCTTTTATCACTCCCACCCTGCTTAGATTGTCTGTGTCCATACAGTCATCCTTTTATCACTCCCACCCTGCTTAGATTGTCTTGTGTCCATACAGTCATCCTTTTATCACTCCCACCCTGCTTAGATTGTCTGTGTCCATACAGTCATCCTTTTATCACTCCCACCCTGCTTAGATTGTCTGTGTCCATACAGACATCCTTTTATCACTCCCACCATGCTTAGACTGTCTTGTGTCCATACAGTCATCCTTTTATCACTCCCGCCCTGCTTAGACTGTCTTGTGTCCATATTATCTGATCATATTGTGTGGCCAACCTGTGAATATATGTTGCCATTTCTAAAATCCCATCAGAAAAGTGATGGTACATCTTGTGGGAGCACTGCATTGCATTCCTCTGTACAAAATTCCTTGTTTATGTAATTGGCAGTTAATGAAACCAAGTTATGCTGCGAATTGGAACTTTAGCTAATTTGTAATGTCACCGAAATGTAAACAAGTGGGCTGAAGAAATACAACAGATTTCAAACAATATTTTCATTTTTTTTAAATGTTGTCAACTTAATTAACCTGAATAAAAACTGTATTCCCCCTATACATGCACACTAGGTAGAGAGAAGATATAGATAATGTTAATGTCATACAGTTTATATATACCTTGGGTAAGAAGTGATATTCAAGGTATAAAGTAGCTGTAAGCTGTACAATCTATATACACCCCAAGTGAGAAGTGATATCTAAGGTATAAAGTAGTTGTAAGCTGGACATTCTATATACACCCCAAGTGAGAAGTGATATCTAAGGTATAAAGTAGCTGTAAGCTGGACATTCTCTATACAGCCCAGGTAAGAAATACGGCTTCGTATCGTCCATTCTGCATCTAAAACCTAACCCTCGCAACTTGTGTAGTACGCAGTGTAAAAATGGTTGCACGTCAGCAAGTGTCAGGTAAACTGCCAGCGTCAGCAACTGACAGAATGTTTGACAAGAGACATGTATGAGTGACTGCACTAGTAGTTCGGGTCCCCACTGTCTCTAGTGCAACATCAGAGATAGGACTACACCAGGTGAGTAACAATGTCACTAACACCAACTTACTAATGTTTGGTTGAACATCTTGGGTCTGAATCGAGGTACCAAACACCCATGTTCACAGCTGGGCAGAGGGGTGGGCGTCTCCCCAATATTTGTGCATGGGAAAGTCTCCTTCAATATAAAATTTAAATGATTAATTGGTTTAAAAGATTTATTCACTTGCAAGATTTCATTTATACCAACTTCAATGTATTACAATAAACATATCGGTAGTAGCGGATTAAGCAGCTGGATGCCCCATCCCCTCTAATTTTTTTTTTTTTTAGAATGTTAAACTAAAATGTACAAATTGAAAAATAAAGTATTTATAATTTTTCAACCAGACAAAAACAAAAATAAAAAAAATCACATATATTTGGGGTAGGGTTCTATATAATCAAATCACAATGTGCATCCTTTTTAGTATTATTAAATAGTAAGTAATAAACACATATATAAACATATTAATTTTTTTGTTTTGAAGAAAAATAAATTAAATACTGGTATCTTTGTAATTTGGAATACATTTACATAAAATAATAATATAAATGTGGAACTTTTCTCACTTTAAGTTAGCATATTTATCAATAATAGGTTCATAATCTAATGACTGAAAAATATCGTTTTCTAGAAAGAGTGACTAATTGCTTAAATGCAACTCATTTAATGAAGTGCATAAATAGTTTTTAACATGTTTTGTGTACAAAGCACGAGCGTTCACTGTTGGCACGTCTTGATAATTTTGGAAGAACCCTTCTCAGCCATAATACCATCTGAATATGAAATCCGGTATGTTTCCACGCATTTTGATGACTCATTGATAGTCCCACCTAAATACTACAAAATCCTGTTTTGTTTTTTGAGGCTCCAAGCGTGCGTGATCCACCACTGCATATTTAACCTAACTCCATCTATATGAACAGTGGTGGAAGGGCCCATTAGCACAAGCTCATTTTTAAACATGGAAATATGTTTTAGTTATCATGACTACTTTAAAACATGGGCACTTGATGATAAACAGTACATTTCAAATACAATTAATAATGTGGCTCTGCCACACCTACATACATGTTTTGGACAATATCAAAACTAATAATATTATTTAAACAAGTATTAGAGATGTAGTTAATAGAAGAATGTTCACTTAAAATTAGGTGTTAATCATTTAACACAGATTAAATAACATCCTTGTAAGGTTTGCGCCTATTACTTTTTCAAATATAGAATAAACTATTGAAAAGAGGGTTGGACCTATTTTAATCTTAAGTGCAATGAAAAATCTTGAATTTATATTGATGATTAAATGAATCAATGTATTTTGATTAGTAAACTATTAAATTATTGATAATGTTATATTATACTGATTATTCAAGTTAATAATAATGTGTGTGTCCTCCTCACCCCCACCCCNAATGTTAAACTAAAATGTACAAATTGAAAAATAAAGTATTTATAATTTTTCAACCAGACAAAAACAAAAATAAAAAAAATCACATATATTTGGGGTAGGGTTCTATATAATCAAATCACAATGTGCATCCTTTTTAGTATTATTAAATAGTAAGTAATAAACACATATATAAACATATTAATTTTTTTGTTTTGAAGAAAAATAAATTAAATACTGGTATCTTTGTAATTTGGAATACATTTACATAAAATAATAATATAAATGTGGAACTTTTCTCACTTTAAGTTAGCATATTTATCAATAATAGGTTCATAATCTAATGACTGAAAAATATCGTTTTCTAGAAAGAGTGACTAATTGCTTAAATGCAACTCATTTAATGAAGTGCATAAATAGTTTTTAACATGTTTTGTGTACAAAGCACGAGCGTTCACTGTTGGCACGTCTTGATAATTTTGGAAGAACCCTTCTCAGCCATAATACCATCTGAATATGAAATCCGGTATGTTTCCACGCATTTTGATGACTCATTGATAGTCCCACCTAAATACTACAAAATCCTGTTTTGTTTTTTGAGGCTCCAAGCGTGCGTGATCCACCACTGCATATTTAACCTAACTCCATCTATATGAACAGTGGTGGAAGGGCCCATTAGCACAAGCTCATTTTTAAACATGGAAATATGTTTTAGTTATCATGACTACTTTAAAACATGGGCACTTGATGATAAACAGTACATTTCAAATACAATTAATAATGTGGCTCTGCCACACCTACATACATGTTTTGGACAATATCAAAACTAATAATATTATTTAAACAAGTATTAGAGATGTAGTTAATAGAAGAATGTTCACTTAAAATTAGGTGTTAATCATTTAACACAGATTAAATAACATCCTTGTAAGGTTTGCGCCTATTACTTTTTCAAATATAGAATAAACTATTGAAAAGAGGGTTGGACCTATTTTAATCTTAAGTGCAATGAAAAATCTTGAATTTATATTGATGATTAAATGAATCAATGTATTTTGATTAGTAAACTATTAAATTATTGATAATGTTATATTATACTGATTATTCAAGTTAATAATAATGTGTGTGTCCTCCTCACCCCCACCCCTCCAGTACATGCAGCTGGAGTAGTTAGTAACTTACAAGGGCACCACCACTCCAGTCCATGCAGCTGGAGTAGTTAGTAACTTACAAGGGCACCACCACTCCAGTCCATGCAGCTGGAGTAGTTAGTAACTTACAAGGGCACCACCCCTCCAGTCCATGCAGCTGGAGTAGTTAGTAACTTACAAGGGCACCACCACTCCAGTCCATGCAGCTGGAGTAGTTAGTAACTTACAAGGGCACCACCCCTCCAGTCCATGCAGCTGGAGTAGTTAGTAACTTACAAGGATCACATATTCTCAGAATAAACATAGTTTTTAATCTCCATGAGTAATTATCCTACAATTTTTCAAAAGTCGAGCTTAGAGAGATATTGCATACTTTCTAATGAACTATTTAATAAATCTTTTAAGAAATTTAAATATTTACAAAGTTTATCAAAATCCAATGCTATGAAACTATTTACACACTAAAACTTTCTAAATAAAAGGTTGTTTTTTTTCAATATTTTTATTTAATTAATTATATTTTTAATGTCCCTTTAGTGACTTCTGATCAAATTGTGGGTTGTCTGTACTAAATGTTTGAGTTCAGTCTCCAACCGAAGTCACATGATCACTGACAAAAAGAGTGGATTGCACTTGTTCCAATCCTCCTTGATATTTACAGGTGTAGAACCACCGCAGTTCATGGATGTAATTATAGGATGACGCTAAATTCACATTCCCAAATTTATCCCCAAAATTAAAATTGGCAATCAAATTATGAGCTGTCGTTTACTACCTCTGGTTTTCATTTCTTATAAAAATTTGAATTTTCGCGCCCCTAAGTAGGTGGCAGGCTGCTTCAACCCAGGGCATAATGCAAAGTAAATCCACCCCTGCAACTACCAGAGTTGTTTCGACAATGAACTGAATCATGGAGCTGATGATGAATTAATTAATACTGTTTTAAAAATAGGAAGAAAAAATACACTTAAATGTATTTTAAAATTAGACCAAATATAGTTTTTAGATTAGTGTCACTACTCACTCCAACATGGAGATACATTTATTTTTAATATACAACCCAATCGAAGGGTTAATAGGAACCTAATTATTATTATTATTTTTAAATCTAAAATACCCACCCAGTCGAAGGTGTGTGTGTTATCTGATACCTTTTTTAATTGTTTCCAAAGCTTTGTGAGATTTACCTCTTGCAACAGGTTCATGCTCGGTAGTCACACACCATATTATCTCCATTTGCCCCCTTTTAAATACCGGTGGTGAATTAATTGCTATTAAAATTTAAAACACACAGTACAACTAACTTTTATAATTTTAGTGATTTATCATCGGTGGTAAAACATGACGAATGATGTGATCTATGACCTGCTGTGCCGTGTCGTAATATAAATTTTGCAAGTTGTGAAAAGAGGAGAGAAACCAACTAATTTAATATGAGTTTTTTGACACCAACAGTAAGGAAAAATTACCACTACAATTTTATATTATTTTAAAATTAGTAATACAGTAATTAATAAAAACACCCAACTTATAATTTATTTCTATTAAATATGAAAATGAGTAAAATTAGAGCTTATTTTTCAATTTCTTGTCTCTATTAACCCGATTTTACTGTAGTGATAGGAAGTTGGGTGTTTAACATCCCCCACTTTAAACGACGCAAATATAAAGAAGGGGGTGTAGACATAGGATGAGGGTAGTTTAATATCCCCCACTCTACTCCTTGTAAATATGAACAAGAGAATAAAGTCATAAGATGAGGCCTGAGGGTAACTTAATATTATTTTTTAGAATCGCATTTGTCTACCCATTCGGGCTATTCGCTGAAGGTGGCTTGGCATCTCTCATTTTACCCCTTGTAAATATGAACAAGGGAGGCTACTTATAGGATGAGGGTTGCTAAATATTCACCCTGTACAAGTAAGAAGGGGATATAGTTACCGAAAATACAAAGAATGAAACACACATTAAGTTGATATCAAAATTTAAGAATTTATTTTTGATGTATTAAAATGTCCCTAGCAGGCTGAACTTTTCCACAACCTCATAAACGTTTATTCTGGTGGAAAAGAAGGTATGCGCAGGGTGACAACTGTAGGAATGATAACCAGATATGGGCATATTAAAATAAGTAAATAATTAATTAATGCATTTAAAACACATGATTAATACAAATTATCATACAAATTGAAACATTATTTTAATATGAGGCATGAAAATGAGGTTCCTAAGGAAAACTTCAAGAAAATAAAATATTTTGAAAACATAAACTCAAATTAAAATTGACTCCAAGAGGCACGAGCACAGCACACTTGGTGATGTAGGTAGTACTAACAACCTTACATAGTCATGGAACCTGGATCCTCTGGAAATTTTGAGATAATTGACTTTAAATAACCTTTGTTCACTCTTTGTGAGGGCTTCTTTATGATTATACCATTTCCCCTCCCGACCATATAAACTCTAGTAGAGTGACTATATCTAGTCTGAGACTACCTACATAGTCAATGATAGATTGTAGTTTCTCTGTTCTATATAAACTCTAGTAGAGTGACTATATCTAGTTTGAGACTACCTACATAGTCAATGATAGATTGTAGTTTCTCTGTTCTATATAAACTCTAGTAGAGTGACTATATCTAGTCTGAGACTACCTACATAGTCAATGATAGATTGTAGTTTCTCTGTTCTAATATAAACGGACAACAATTCATATTTGATTCAAATAGGATCTTTACACATTATAGAATGATTTATCTCAAAAAACCCACTCAAACATCTGAATGGGTGACTTTTTTGCTTCCTGAATATTTTACCTTTTGAAAAATGATAACATGCTTTTGTCAGTTTCGTGTTGTAAATTTTTATGGTGATATCTCAACATAATCACAGTCAACCCCTAGTTGATAACCTCCTCCATTGACTGTCTAAGACTGCTTATTCTAACTATATATGTTTCCTAGTTGATTATTTGGTTTGAATAATTGGTATGTTCTTCCCATCGCCATTGGCTGTGAAACCTGTAAAAACAATAACTATACCAACAAATAATGATATCTTTATTAAAAAATATTTACTATATGTAGGTAAGTGAACATTATGTGATTACATAAATTCTCATGATATATTGCAAACTATAGGTGAAATAAATAATATTCTACATGTTGTTAAATAAATATTATTTGTGTAAATTAAGTATAACATTACACTAATAACCATTGGTGTGGATATATAGTTCACAGGGTACAGAAGTGGAGTCGAATTAAATATAACATTTTTTATGTATGACAATATTAAAACAAAAGTTAGTTTTGAACATATAAAACAACTGTACAAATTAAACAACTAAACTAATATACAATATAAATTACTATCAAAATAATTATCAGGCGCTTTCAAATGTCTTAGAACAGTGGAATATATTGCATCGCTTAAATTATAGTCGCAATACACTACCAAATTACTACAATCCCCACCAAGTGAGCTCGTGCCGCAATTTCAAATATATAAACTGTGGCACCTTAAACTTGGTGATCTTAGAGGGCTAGTTGCATGTCTGATGTAAGTTCAAAGGCAAATATCTCAAAATTTCCAGAAGATTCAGGTTCCACGACTATGTAGGGTTGTTGTAGGGACCTAGTACTACATCCCCACTAAGTGCGCCTGTGCCGCGATTTCGAATATAAAAACTGTGGCACCTTAAACTTTGCGATTTTAAATTGAGGTTATGTTTTCTAAATATTGAATTCTTAAAGTTTCCACAAGAAATACATTTTTGTACAGCAAATTAAAAACATTGTACCAATTTGTATGATAATTTACATTAATCATGGTTTTTAAAGGCATTTATCAATTATTTACTTATTTTTAATATAGTAATATTTGGTTATAACATCTTTTGTTGGATTATACTTTTTCTGTGGCTGTACAGTATGAATGATGATTTTTAAAACCATATCTGCCCTCGGGCGCGGTCTATGATTCTTTTTAGAACTATATTCTATTGTTAGTTTTATTCATTTTTCCAATGTTGGATAAAAACTGTTAGTTTATTGTGGATGTAGAGCTTTTCAGCCGGCTAATGTCCCTTGCTCCTTAAAAAATATGGATTGTTTTAGGGCCTATCTTTCAAATTAAAGAAGCTTTTGGTACTACAATAATTCCCTGAACGATATAGCTGGTTTGACGGTACATCTATCACCAGGGTGGTATTTAGGGCATGCAATGTCCCTATGCAGTAATTTATTTTACGACCGACCCTCCCCCCTCAAACATCAACTTCACTTTTCACCTAACTACAGCATTGATTTGCAGATATTATATGGTTGTGAAAGATATTGCTAATTTATTTTTTTATAATATTTAAATTTTGTAGCACAGTTGAATAAACCATACAAACATAGACATTTCCAAGTCCATGCAAATAGTCTGCAGAAAAATATTTCTATACAGCAAATGTTTAGATATCCATACAAAATTCCATGAAAACACAAGAACATAAAATAAATATTTCAAAGCTACAAATTTGAAAAATAATGTTTAAATATAACACGCAAAAATAAACTGAGTACTATGGACAACTTCTATGCACGCCACAAAGAACATCAACACAATCTTGAGGGGAAAAGAAATTTGAAATTACCATATTAGAACATAGTTAGCGCCTCAGTCAGCTTGAATGTAGCCATACTGTCATCGTTCTTAATATGAGAGAGTTGTTCTTTTATAACGGATGATGAGAGAGGGCTAACTAAACGCTTTTTTCTTATACTTCACGCAAAATGCTATAAATTTGTTTACCGGTTACATATAAGTTTTCTATATTTGTCTTATTTCAATATTATTTTGCTATCCTCATAAACTTTGCCGCCCTGTGTAGCTGCACATGTTTCATGTGCCTAAATACGGCCCTGTCTATCACACTATAGTAGATTATAACAATATGTTCTTGAACAAGATGGCTGGTTTTAAGGTTCACCTATCGCACTAGCCCCTATTGTAGCTTATAACTAAATCTGGGATTTCTTTTTATGTGATATCATATAACAAATTATGTGTGTAAATGTGTAGTAAAATACAGGAAAATATGTAGTTAAATATGTAAATTAGATTCATTAAAAAATGCAATATCATTTAAAACAAATATTTTATCAAGGAACATTTACCTTAATTACTATGTGAATGGAAAACACATTGATGGATTAATTGTTCTTTGCTGTGCATTTCAATGCTTTCTATGGTCATTGATTAACGCTTGTTAGACAGAATATTATGGTTGTAGGAAGAAAATGTATTTTCCATTTCAAAATATGTCACTGGGATATATTTTAAAAGAGGAATTTTCTCGTGAGAAACGTTCACAGGGGGATCTACATCCATGGAATAGTCTGGGTTTCTTTTTAACACTGTCTGGAACATAGTATAAACACTTGCATCTGTTTCGTTTTCAACCGCACTTAGATTTAAAATTGTGTTTTCTATGATAACAATAGATTCTTGTAGTGGAAGTGTAGAAGTTTCCAATCGTTAATACTATCCGGAAGCCAACCGAGGTTGCTCTTGGTGTATGCAGTTGAACATGCCACTTTTGGATAAATAAATGAGTTGTGGGAATCGCACACAGATATCGCACACTCAGGGGCGAACATATACACTTCTGACCTCACAGTTCTAAATTGTTCATAATAGAAGTTGGCTGCTTTATCAATGCTTCTCATCTCGTTAGAACCAGCTGGGAGGGCAACAGCTCATCCTACAAGAGCTGTTTGTATGTTGATACCGTATGGGGCTTTCACAAACAGTTTTTTTGTCACATAAATTAATCTATTAATTTGGGAGAACTGGGGTCCAATGTCTTCTGCAACAAGTTATAGTCCATGAGCTAAACTTGCAAGATGGATCATATCAGAATATAACGACTTAAAAGAACTTGCGGTTTTCAGTATAAACGCCGAGGCATCTAACACAACACCAGGACCTTATACTCGTGAGCTCACCGAGGCCACAACACTTTCAATTCATGATTCACGAATCTTGCAATATGATTCGTATGCTCCAGCACATTTCATTAAATCAAATATGGTTTGGAAAGGTCCTCAGTAGTCAGTATATATCTTACCTACCCCAAGGTTCAAGTCAAAGCTACCTTAAATATCCGTGATTTAATATACAACGACCCATATGAAGGCATCTCCTATGTAATTTCTTATGCTTTCTATAGTTTCTTCATAGAAAATAATTCAAATAATAATAATGCAAATAATTCTTTCTCAGTATTGATTGATTAGGATTTTTCTATTTCGGTACTTTACCAAGAAAGATGGAAATTCAGGCACTTGGAGTTTATTTAAAATATGGGATGTTCGCAGTGACCATTGCACTACACACGTCCTTACAAAATTAATGTCTCTACCTGGAAGTATCCTGCATCATTGTTAAAAAAAACTTGCTTCTTAGAATAATCCATTTGTTTATTTTTCTTATGAAGAGCGCGCCGTACATGTTGCTTTTGTTTTCTCCAACTGTATTTTTATGGAACGTTCAAATTTTTTTTTTGTTGCAAGCTCTTCACATTACAATTTTACTGTTGGTTGTAAAGGAGTCATTGATGGCAGCCCATGATTTTATCTTTGTAGTCAGCAAGACGAGATAAGTGTCATGGTGAGAAAAGAAANAGCTCTTCACATTACAACTTTACTGTTGGTTGTAAAGGAGTCATTGATGGCAGCCCATGATTTTATCTTTGTAGTCAGCAAGACGAGATAAGTGTCATGGTGAGAAAAGAAAAAATCTGGTGGCAGCTTACTGTTAGACATTCACTTTCAACCACTCATATGAAACTAAAATCACTTTGAGACATTACATGATAGGGAAGTCTTTGGTCAAGTGTGTCCCATGGCTCATTGGGAGCAGACTTGTATATGGGGAGAGGGGCATGACCTTAGTGGGAATACACTCGACTACCTAAATTGCAATAGTCCATTGAAAAATTTATTTCAGCTGATTTGTGCAAACTGAACCAAACCAAACAATGTTTAAAAATTCAACAAATTTGCAATTAGTATATAAATACATTGAAAAAATCACAACCTATGTAGCTTTATCATTTATTTCAAATCAATTGAAATACGTAAAAATGTCAAAATATGTAAAATGAAAATCAAATATAATAACCCTAATAAATGGTGAATCGTTGAGATTTATATTTTCTGAACATCTAAATGGCGAGGAATAGAATATGTATTTACATAGAAATCCCAGCATTACTAACACCAATACACCCCAAACAAGATGGCTGGTTTAAAGATCTACTACTCACCCTGCAGCACAGTTTGCTACTATTCTATGTCCCTGAGGAAGATAGCTAGTTTAAAGGACTATATATCATCATTTTTGTTAAATGAGAATATGGTTGGAGTTATAGCACATTATTAATGTGAGGTGTTCCTAAATATGATATTCTGTTACCAGACTTCCCCCTTCCGCAGCTATGAAGTCGTGTGTACTTGTGGTCTTCTTGGTGAGCTGCTACACTCGCATGTGAGTACAATACATCTCCACTAGATTGATAGTGAAGTTTATAATGTGATGTTAAGCTCTGCCAGGAAGGCGCTATCTCCCTTTCTTTTTCTCTTCCTCTCTATTTATCTCTCTCGCTCTTAATATCTCTCCTCTTAATCTCGACACTTTCTATCTATTTCTCACACACCCTCTCACACTCAAACACTCACACACAAATACTCATGTTCTCACCTTCTCTTTCACAAACACTAACACACTATCACTCACACACAAAAACTCACTCTATTTCTCTCATACAACAATTCACACTCTTTCTCACGCACTCATCTGGTTTTCGTAAATTATTGGAAATAATTTATAATCTTGACAATTCTTTGAAACTCTGGCAATTATTTAAACTGAAAAAAAAAATGCACACAGCCTCTAATCAGCACATTCTTGACTTAATTTATTATATTTCTTCAGCCTCCAATTTTGGATCAAGAATGTTCACAGAGTGAATATTTTAATATTATTTGGCACTATAGAAGTAAGACGCAATGTATAGTTACAGATATCAAAGTCAGTTGGTCAGGCATTAAACTGACCCGTTAAGATGTGATTAAAAACACTTTTAAATCAATGTCTAAAAATCTTTTTAAAAAATCAGTTGTATCTGCTTTTAACAACACTCAGTGTACACATGGTTCCTTCAAGTAGCATTATGACTTTATGTATATAGCCCTAAAATTTCTGTCACTTAACTATATAATCTAAGTAAACAAGATGAGGAAGGTGAATTGTAATTAAATTCACTAATATTGGCATTGAGAATGAGGGGATGCTGACTCCCATATCTATTTCAGTGAGTGTGATGAGAGTGGTGATGGCAACACTGTAGCGGAACCAAGTGGTGTGGACCCCATAATTCTCTACGCTCCCAGCAAAACCGAGCAACCTCCCCCAGTGGGACCAGTACCTTGTACTTGTGGAGTCTTCCTGAGTGGCCAGTTCACCAAGAATAGTCAAGATCCCCCTAAGGGGCACCCTGCACTTCTCCATGAGCATCCTGACCCCTTCCCTTGCAACATATGGGGCAACAAGCAGTGTACCAACCGTTGCCTAGACATCGTGAGTACTCGTTGGCTATATATAAGTTTTTGAAAATAAAATTGTTACTTTGCTTCGTAGTTAAAATTAACAAAATTGTGTCATTAATTCTAAAAACTTCACACTTATATATTGACAATTTACAAACGCAAAAAGATCGGAATTGACCAGTGGTGGATTGGATTGCCGAGAAACTGGGATGGTAAGTTCAGTTGATCTGGGTCGCCGCAACTACTTTAAACTAAAAATAAAGCCCTCCATTTAATCTTAAATGATTGTTTGCATTGAACTTTAATCAAAAGTTCCAGGGAGTAAGTTAGAGTGTGCCCAGAAGACATCACTTGTGAAGGCATTTAAAACCATCTAGTTTCTTGTTGTTGCTTACAAACCATTTCTAAAGGCAAACGTAAAATCCTTTGTTAACTGAATACTGACTGCTACTATCTTTTGTAATCCAAGTAAGTTGATAACGGGGGATCATTTACAAATCTATACATATCAAGAATATAATCCCCCCAAAAAACTTGTGAAACAATTTAAAAGCATTTTCCTCATTACAATGGTAGGAAAAGCTTATTAATTTTTAAGTGGATAGCAACGACGTCATCATCGATAATGTAGATTAAATGGCTTCTATATTAAATTTACTAGAAACCAAAACATAAATATTTCACCTCAACACTTAAGCTTAAACTTAGATATAGTTCCATAGGTATGTTTGTTAAGGGCCGTCATATTTGTAGTCCCAAGACACGTAAGAGTCTACCAGTCAATTTCTGGATTGACACATTATTTTAAACGTGTGTATTAAAAAGTGTAACTTTTTGAAAAAATAAATTTCTTTGAAATTTAACAAAGCTTGGCAAACTCGT
This sequence comes from Timema bartmani, assembly GCA_902151455.1. Taxonomy (NCBI): domain Eukaryota; kingdom Metazoa; phylum Arthropoda; class Insecta; order Phasmatodea; family Timematidae; genus Timema; species Timema bartmani. Next base: position 51,353 of record CABFWB010004651.1, read on the forward strand.
AATTTTTCTTTGTTGCATCCCATCTACATTTTTGTTACTATGGCACATATTAACTGGCTTTATCTATGTTCATATAGAGTGTGTGTTGGTGACGTGATAAGAGAGCACTCTGTGTACTCCTGAGTTTTTATTAAATCAATTTGTTTTTCTAACGTCATAAAGCTAATAAAAATCAGACTTCAGTAAATTATGTTATCCCATATCTTAAGAAAATATGGCCTACATTTTATTAGCTAATTTAAATTTAGAAATAGTCCCTGAAAGGGTCTCTTTTTGGGAGCATAATCAACCTGTTGATGATTGATTCCCAGATCGTGAAACATCTTCCCAACAGTCCAACCATCTTGTGTGGGAGTATCGACCGGGACTGTCACAGGGAAAGAGTGAGTACTGAGAAGATACACTTATTCAGGAGACATTCCAGGGTTTGCATTAATCTGACCTGTTTCAAAATATACTGGTCATTGGAAGACCTGAATAGCTCGATTGATAGAGATGTTATACGCTAAACTAAAGCTCTAAAGTTCAGATCTTTTTAGATTCATCCATAATGCATAGCCAATCATAGATAATGCATAGCATATAATGCACATAAAATTAAAACAGAGTGAATAGTGCTCAATTCATAAAGTTGATTAATATTCAACTTTAAACGCATTGTGCATGGGCAGGAGCAGAGAAAACTTTTGAACTTGAGATATATCATCCGACGAGGGTTCAATTTAAAGAATAAAATTTAAAGGTCAGTATACACAGTGTGCATAAATGGTTTTTATTCATGTTTGAAATGGTCTTATAGTACTGTAGCCATACCTATTTTTTATTAACTTATCTTCTTTGTTTTAGCGCCAATAACTACGATTATAAATATAATTGAAAATGAAGGGGAAATATTATATTTTTGATTTTTGTTACTAAGAAGTTGGTCTAACCCAGTGATATCTGTATTATACTGGATGGACATAAACATGCGCATTGCCAACAACCAAAACGTGACGCTCAAGTTTATCGTCTGCTTCATTGTGGGAGGAAAGATTTAACGGTTTCTCTTCATATTCTTGTGCGAAAACATGTATCTGATGAATGAAAGGACTATTGATCGAAAATAGTGAAGTATTATACCACACTTGGCTGAAGAATTTATTTACATTAAATTATATAGAATTGAGTTTTACAGGTAATACTGTACAAATACGAATAAAATCTTTAATGTATTTAAATCCATCCTGTTTACAGTCTGCTAAGACTATACTTATATTTAAAGTTGGCAGTTAGCTTGTCTATTGGTTTCAGAAACCATACTATATTGAAAGTTTGATAAATATAATGAATAAGGTATCTTAAAACATGACTACATTTGTTTGAATAACAAACTTTGTGTAGTTGCCATACGTTTAAGCGATCACTTATGTAATAGGCTTGTAGAAAGTATTATTATATTACTTTTTTTTTTAAAGTTGGCTCATATTTTGTATATTGTTTTCGGAAACCCTATTATGTTGAAAGTTTGATAAATATAATGNTTTTTAAAGTTGGCTCATATTTTGTATATTGTTTTCGGAAACCCTATTATGTTGAAAGTTTGATAAATATAATGAAAAAAGTTAGCTAAAAACTATATTACATTTGTTTGAATGACATACTTTGTGTAAAAGTTTTACGTTCAAACAATAATTTATGTTATAGACTTGTTGGAAGTACGGTATCTACTAAACCCTAATTTTAGTAAAAATCTCAATCTGTAAGGCTTTATTTCGTACCAGAATACTATTATATATTAGTATTTTGGTAGGATAAACGACCATTTAGAATGTAAGAAGAAATTCCCTTCTGGAAGGTCTTTTATCCTACTTAAATACTACTATAGGCTAGGATTCTGGTACGAGATAAATCCTTCCAAACTAGCTTCCTTTAAAAATCATTGATTATATTAGCCTATATCAACTTATTTAAAGAAAAAACTCACCAGTTTCGAACTTTGTTATGCTCTTTAAAGCTTTTACTAACACATTTAATTCATTTAACTCATAACACACTGACATATCTCATATATTCAATCAAATTAATGAACGATGTCAAAATGCCACTTTGCCTTGTATGTATGTAAGAGAGAAAGATGACTCTTTCTAACATTATGGTATGCAGACGACAGCACGAAAATTTCATCCACACATGTCCATTCAGTTATATTATAGAGATCAATGGTCTAACCTAATATTAATGAGTTTAACTAAAATAAGAACCAAGAAAGAATAAAATTTTACTTAACAATACGAACACTGCGCTTACTTAAATTATGTTTCAAAATATATAATTTAATTACTGTAACATTTTTCAAGTGAACTTTAAAAATAAATGATATTAGATACATCTATTAGAGACAAGAAGTTTTGCCGATTTCTTGAAATAGAAAACAATCTATGGCCACATTGATAATTACTGTATGTTACATTGTGCTAGTTGTATTGTATTATAAATTGCAGTATAAAATGTACCATATTCGTTATTTGTAATGCGTTATAAGTGAATATGAGGCCTACCTAACATTCTCACGAAATTATAATAACCTTTCAAATTCAATTTAAATAAAATGTTATTTTGATATAAAATAATCTTGGCCAGAAAATGCAATCGAACTTAAATTTTCTCTACCATGGGCTCTCTGAAATTTATTAAAGAACACAACATTTTATCAATTTATATTTCTAATTTAAATAATAAATTACCCCAATAACTTAATTATTACGGAGAGTGAAATAATCAGTTTTCTTAACTAGGATATTTTGAATTATATTTTTGTATAATCATATTTAAGATATAATTAATTGAATACAAATCTAGCTTAGTCCCTCTTAAACAATACAAACTTAAAATACATAATTTTGAAATAATAAATATTAGATTAAAAAAATTAGATCATTAAATATTAGCTAAACTATTTTCCTGTTGAAATATTGACAATGTTTCATATTCAATTTTAGTAGGTACTTAAGGACATAATGCAGATTGGCACAATAAAATAATTAATTTTAAGGAACCGTTTCCTGTGCATGAACGAAATTTTGATTAGGGGAGAGAAGACATTTATTGGTGGTGAAAAAACAAACAGTGGTAGAGAGATGACAAAATAATCTTGTAATGATTGATGGAAAGGAGACAAGAAATCCATCTCTTGATTGGTCAAGAAGAGGCAATCAGTCAGTCTCTTGATTAGTGGAGAAGCAATAAACAATCCACCTCATTTTGGGGATTGGAGGCAAACAATCCGTCCCTTGTTAGACCCTTGTATCAGTGGGTGCCAATTTATAACTTTTAATTAATGAGTTTCATTTATTTGTTTTTAGGCGTACCTGTTCATCAAAAACTGCAACAACACTTGGATTAATACCAACCTCTCTGCCGGTAGAGAATACTGTTGTAAGGATGGTGCCCCCATCAAGTGTCCTATTTTGTAATTTAGAAACTTAGTTTACTTTTGATTCAATAACTATCATTTTTACACATTTTTTTATTTTAAAACTACACCCATTATAAACACTACTTTGTTTTTTATTGATTGTTTTAAACACAATATTTTTATATGCACTTGATTGTATTTTAGTTTATCGAATAAAGTATTAAAGTTATTTGATATTAGACTGAATTACTTTTTGAAATTTGAATAAATAAATATCCCTGAATAGCTGCCATCACACAATTTACTAGAAGACAATTGATAATTCGAATATAGACAAGATATTGATATGTGAACGAAATAAGCATGCCCTTAACTATGAAAATTTGAAATTTTTTAAAAAGAGCTAGGAATTAGAAATATAAGTTCTTTTTGGGAGACTAACTTGTCTTTAAAAATACAGGATATACCATATAAATTGAAAATATTGATTCTAAAAATATTAAATAAACCATTTAATAGACTTTTCCTAACTTTATTTATTTGCCGGCAACTAAGTCTATGGACCTAATTTGACAAGGTTACATAAAATGCCTGAATAATCTAGAAGCTAAAAATATTGAAATAACTTGAAGAAGGGCATAATTAAGTATTAGATAAACTAGAAGAACACTGTAATGAAAAAAAAAATGCATGAATAAAGGCAATAAAGTCAACTGACTAACAAATGATTGCAGCACACAGGCGTTTGCCAAGACTCGGGTTTTAATCCAGGTCAGGTGTTCTGAGGTTTTTTTCTAGAATGGGTTTCCATTCTTCTTCTACGCAAATGCGGGTACACTTACTCTAAATAAACCTTCCTCATCCCTAGCTCATTAGCGTTATTAGTACATGTACATGTTATCTGAATAGATAATAAGACGTGGTGCAAAAAAAAAAGACACTATTTAATAACATTAAAATGTTTCGGAATTATCGTGGTATAATTGATATTTATAGCCCCGTGATCGAGTGCCAATTATTATTTTACTATTTGTTTTATTTAAATAAATACAACTGTTGATGTTGCACACGATTTATTGGAGTGATTATATCTTCTTATACAATTTTAC
>CABFWB010004652.1:13409-55842 GCA_902151455.1 Timema bartmani
CAACTGCCCCTTTGAACCCCCCCCCCCCCCCACCTGAATCCGCGCCTGCGTGTAACCACAGAGTGACCAAAAAGTTTGGACACATAGGCAAAGGAAAATATAAATCACACTAAACAAAGCTGGGCAGCAATAATAACAGCTGTTTGTTCTTGCGGCGGTAGTACAACTTTTATTTGTATGTATTCATAGCACGTATTTTTTGCCTATATTCGTGTATATCTGTGTATTTGCCTATGTGCTTAGACTTTATGACCACCCTGTATAGGTTTGGGGTCATCACGTCCTTGTCTCCGCGATAGAGTTTTGTTAAAAAGAACTTAACTCATGATACCTTCAACCGCACCTTAATAGTTCCCCTAAAATTTACAAATGGCTTTAAAAGAACAGAAATTAGATGAACGCAAGCAAACGTAACCACGCACTCGCAAGAGATGGACAATGTTCAGTTCCGACATACGATTGTGTTTGCGTAAGTTATTGTATACAGACAAAATTACTTAGTTGCTTAACTATGAGTCCGATAAGCGGGTGCGTTAGGTTAGATCAATATTGACAGCATTTATAAAATGTGGCATCCTTAGATCACGTACCTTGTCGTATAAATACATACATTTAAATTTAGTTGCTATTTTAATGTTTAATAAAGGTTCTTTAAATGGTGGTTTTGCTATATCTGTTATCACCACCCCCAGAACCACCACCACACTGTTGAGAAAAGAATGAACTATTCTTTTTCTTTAATTCACAAAAGGTCTCGCTTCCCCTCTTTCCCCAACCCCCTTACAATAGTCGATACTTTTAAGTTTGTTGGAAATGTCATCAGAGACATCTAGCGATAAAAATCTACACTCAATATATAAATAAGTTCCATAAGAGCAATGTTATTTTAAAATAGTTGACGATTTATCATCTAAACGCGCCAATAAAATCTAAAATATCAAATCTGTAACTCTGTAAAAATTACCAAAACTAGCTTGAAGTGTTTGATTCCAAATTATTTATAATTGTTTGTTTAAGTAAAACGGTTCGTTTGAAAAAAATATTTGATCAACAACATGCGTAAGTTTACAGCACCCTCTTCTATACCCTTAAGTCCTAATTGAACATGAAATAGCTGCGTACCAGAACTGTATCCAGAGGGGGGACTAACTCTACCACCACAGACTTACTATCCAACAGGCCCGTCACCAGAATCAGGTCAATCCCCATATCCATCACTAAGATGGCAGTCCAAATCTTCTCCTCTCCGTCACCAACATAAAGAACCTTACCGCCACCAAAATTCACCTTTCCCTTGGCGCTGCCTGGCTCCAGTATAGCCACAATTTCCAGTCCTCGATCACAGGCTACTTTCTCAAGTGCCGCCATACCTGCCTTATATCTATCCATGTAAGGACTCCAAGGTCAAACCACTACCACCCATGTTCAAATCATGGATTCCATTGATCATATTCTGATCACTCCCCCCGATTTCGATATCATATATCATGATCTTGGGCTGATTAGGGACCATTTCTTCCACCACCAAGCCACCCGTGCTCTCTGACACCCTAGGGATAAAGGACACCACCACGTAACTAGTCTTACACCTTATATAAGTTAGAGACTTTTCAAAGCAAAAGCTTCCCTGGCATATGTCCTATGTTCGATGGTTCCCGAGATAAGGCCTTCCAAAAGTTTGCTGGATTTGTTAATTTACCTACTTGATATACCCCTATTGCACCTCTTGTAAGTGAAGTATAATTGCTGTTACACAGACAGGGTTGCAGCTACATTAACAGGGGTGTATGATATACGGCTATTAATAATTCCAGCAGAAGGTTTGAAGGACAGATATCGGGAACCATCTAACAAAGGATATATGTTCATACGAACTTTTTGTATTTTTTTAAGTCTACCATTCACACCCCAGTTACTTTCCCCTAAATTGATACACCCTCTATATTACATGTGAATGTCTGTGGTTGGATTGTGTGTTTTAATAGAAAAAATTCTCTATCCTTTATTTTAATATTACATTAAATGTGCAATTATGTGAAGAGCTATATGGTCAATATTTTTTTACGTATGCTTAATTCCTTTATGGTTTCAGGAACTTGAAAGTTCATTGCCGCGCTTACAAAAGTATGCCACCTATCCCTATCTGGACCTAATTCTAGCCAGTCTACCTCATTTCACCCTATCCTTATGTGAAGCTGGTTCTATCCTGTTTCCCCTCATTACACCCAATAGCTTTCAGTTCCATTCTAAAGTTACCCTTCTATCTGCGTTTAGGTCTTCTCAATGATTTATTCGCATTACGTTTATAAGTCAATACCATGAAAACTGTTCTAGATTCTTCCATTCAGGCTGCATGTCCTGCCCACCGTAATCTGCGAGATTTGATTATCCTAGCAATGTCTTGTGAGGAGTACAGGGTATGTAACTCATTATTATGCAAACTCCTCTATTCCCTAGTAGCATCATTCCTTTTTGTACACAATATCTTCCTAACCATATTGTTTTTGAACATCCTAAAATAATTTTCGCCACGTAAGGTCAGATACCATGTTTCACATCCATATAGAGAAACCGGTAAAACTCTTGTTTTGTATATTCTGAACTTTACTTTTCTTGACAGCAGGCGAGATGTTTAAAACTTACTGACCGAGTGATGGCATACATTTCCCGACTTATTCTCTTCCTAATTTCCACTCTAATTTCGTTATTTCTAGTTAAAATAATTTTCTTAAATACTTAAACTCATTAGCCCTGTCAAATGATTTGTTGTTCGCAGTAATTTCTAAATTATCGTCCTCAGTTTGTGTTATCATATACTTAGTCTTTTTAGCGTTCACTTCTAAACCTATTTTCTTACTTGCCTATAGTAAAATGTTTGCATTTATTGCAACAGCTTCCTTCTATTGGCCAACAAATCTAAATCATCTGTGTCAATCCTAATAGCTGCATTGCACTGTTTAATGTCAACCCTAACTTACTCTCTTACATTGCCCTAATAGCATACCCCAAGACTAGATTAAAAAAGTAATGGGGAAAGCGCTTGCTTCAATCCATTATGTATTTCGAAAATATCTGATAAATAACATCCAACCTGTACCCTGCCATGAGTATCAATCAAACATACCTCAATTGGCTTGACAAGTTTTTGGGTATCCCAAACTTAACCAAAATATAAACAACTTGTTTCTTTTAACTTAATCATAAGCTTCTTTAAAATCTATGTATAGTTAATTTAATGTCATGTTATATTTGCACTTTTTTCTAATGTTTGCCGAATAGTAAAAATATGAGCCCTTAATCTATTTCGTCGAAATCCACACAGATAATCCCCAACTATTTCCTCTACATATAACGTCAATCTCACTAAAATAATGCTAGATAAAATGTTTTAGCATGTTGGTGGTTGTGAGATACCTTTATAGTTATTACAATCTGTTTTATCTCCCATTTTGAAAATATCATATGTTATTTTTGTACATATTTTATATATAAGTTTTTAATTATCATATTAATAACACACAAGTATAAATATGAACACACTGTCATAGCTTGACATATTTTATCTTACCAAAATTGTCAAGTATAATGTAATCTAAGCCGCCATCGTCATTTGTATTATATCAGCAGTCAAGCGCTTAGATAATATTTGTTACTGTTGTTTAATCAGTGTTATGCCAACTCGCAAATCAACTATTAATAAATGATGACAAAATCAGAGATCAGTGCGGGAGTCAATCTGCATTGCACAGGGGAGTTCAGGCCCCCCAAACCTCTCAAGGGCCTAGTGATCCTTTAGTCTCAGTATATTTGAAGGGTTGAAAGCCTTCACTTAGGGACGTAATAACAAGGATAGGTTGGGAAGCGGACTTAGCTCAATTACTTTAACCTAACTTGTTAAACATCACATTGTATTCTAGTCTAGTTTCTACTCAAAAAACGACTATTAAAAACCAACACAATTACATGAGCCAACCCACTAAACCCATCCTGACAGAATAGCCCTTTTGCGGGGGAAGGGGGAGAAACGACAATACTTTATTATTAAGGGGTTAAGTGTAGGAAAAGGCGCTAGCCTCAACTTAAATGAAAAAAAAAAAATACAATTATTATTATTATTAATCTGTTGGTGTTAGTTGCACTATTCTATGTGGATGATGTGTTCTTTGTATTTAAATTAATTTGAAAACACGTAGACCAATATAGTAAATTGAATAATTTATTGATTTTTAATGTTTGTGGACTCTAGAATTAGCAGCAACTAGAATAAGAAACGTTAATAGCTTACTTGTTGCAAAATATAATTGTCTGCGGAAGAATATATCGTTCAAATTCTTGCACACACAGTATCTGTCCTCTTGTCTGCACAGAGTTTGGACGCTTCAAACGCACAAAGCGGATTGCATCATTGGCGTGCACTCGCAAACTGTAGACGAGGTAGCAAGCAATGAGCACTCCTGTTCGACCAAGTCCTAGGGAACACAATCCACTATTCAAGATCAACTATATGTATAAATTACTATATATAATAATGAGCGCATGTTGCATTATAATTAACACGACTACAATCACTCCCAGTATACAAGATAAAGGTGATTTTAGGAAATATGTTAATGGATTGCAACCACCTTAAGACAATTATTTCAGGGGCGGCTTCAGGGCCGGGCGAACCGGGCGGCTGCCCAGAGCATCAGATCAAAGGAGCGCCAAACAAAGCACCAACTTAACCTAACATAACTTGGGAGTGATATGAAAATAATTCCAAATCTCACAACTCGAAACCTAACTTGACCTGGGCGTAATAGATAAGCATAACACTCATTCACTTTATGATACTAACATGAAATTTGACATAGTGGTATAGATTTTTGTGGTGAATAAAATGGGATATAGTGCCACTCTTAGAACAGTGAATTTACATCCACCATCTTGAAAAATGGCGCCCCATAATTGTATTTTGCAATTATTTCTCAAACCGTTGGTTGTATAATAATTATAGAGAACATTGTCTACAAAACATGTTTTAATAGTTTTCTTTGTAATCCGAATTATTTTCGTACAATCTCACAGTGAAGCATACTGTGTGATAAACATTTATGGAGTTTTTTCTTCAGATTATTTTCATGTCACACCTATGTTACGTTAGGTTTGGAGTTGCTAGGTGTGGCATGGGCATGGGGAAAATTTAATTTTTTTGGGGGAAAGGGGGAGTGTTATAAACCGTATCTACTTTCAAACCCTAAGAATTAAGAACATATTTATTGTATATAATAGTGGGGGAACTTTATTTGTTTGAGAGGGGGAGGGGGCAAGAACCAAAAACGTAGACCTACTTTCTGGACTTTCTACCCTCCTCTCCCCCAGTTAAAGTTATAAAATTGGATGCTTCTAGAAGCTATTTGAAGTGGTCGTCGTTTAGATAATTTTTTAAAATCATACACCTTTAAGAGCTATTTAGAATAGTGTTCCTCCGAAATATTTTGAAGCTTGGATACCTCTATAGGATATTTGAAGTAATCCTCCTTTGGTAATTTTTTGGAAATTTTACGCCTATAAAAGCTATTTTAAAAAGTGCTCAAAGGCTTTTAAAATATCAATTAAATTTCCTACCCCCTATAATCTATTTGAAGTGGTGCTCACCCAGAATTTTTTTTAAATTTATAATGCCCTAGAAGTTATTTAGAATGTCCTTCACTTGATTTCTTTTTCTAAATTTGATGCCACTTGGAGCTATTTGAAGTAGTATTCTATAAACATTATTTTTTAAATTGGATGTCCTTAGAAGCCATTTTGAATGGACCACGCCGGGTTTTTTTCCTATCATGCCCAGGCTACGTTAGGCTTAAGAGTTGTTGGTCTTGGGGATTATTATCATATTATCTATTATCCCTGTTATATAAAAGGGCGCCAAAAAGCAATCCGGCCCGGGCGCAAAATTTACCTTGGGCCGCCCCTGAATTATTTATAAATAATTACAATATTTGATAGATAGGGTGCTAATTATTTTCATGTACTAATATATACTCTATATAACTAAAGTGGGAGTAAACTAATTGCATTTTCGTACATTTGATTTCAATTTTCTAAGCTTCACTAGTCATGTGCATTAATAATTATTTGTACGAGAGTTTGATTACTTTCATGAATTGTATATTGTTATATCAATAACACTGTTGAACGTTTCCTTTTTTAGATATAGCCTAGTTATTTTATCTCAACTGGCAATCTTACAAGAAAATACCAATGTCAAAAAAACACTTATACGGGAACGTGGCTCTTATTAATTTGGATAATTTACATGTATCAATGTGTAAATATATGTTGCCGTTCAAACTGTTTTATCGTACGACTACTCGTGTTTCATGGGGATAAAATGAATTGAATGAAAGAAATTGAAATAATTGAAATTAAATTGAATTGGAAGAAATGAATTGTTTTAAATCCGTAAATCACTTTAAGCTTGAATCTACTAGAAGGCCGATAAAAAATAAGAGCTCCTCGAGTTAACCAGTCGGCTATCACGAAGCAAGCTTCAGGTAGCGGCTTCTCCTGTCCCTAACCCCACCCCTCGGCCATAAGTACCTGCCATACAAATAAGTTTACTCTGACTGCACATTTCAAAGAAAACTTAGAAAACAATGGTACTTTATTTTTTATTCAAGGGACAGGCTGTAAGCTGCAATTATAATTGTTGAGAACACTGAGAAGCATTGCAGACGATTAGAAATCCCAAACTATCGATGAAATGGTTAGATATTTCTCAATATTGTTTTCATCAAAAGGAATTCTGACCAGTTAAAAATTATAAATTTTAGTTCAAATATATATTTTTAAAAGTGTGTGATATCTTTATATAGAACTGTATAAAACAATCCCACAAATTGTGACCCTATCAAAACATGACTTTATTTGATAGAGGAAGGCTGGATAGAGGTTTCGAACACTTTGCTTTAATCTTAGAAGTACACATTTTCACGTAAAGTGTCTTTTTTTTAAAACTTTAAACTCAACATTCAAACTTTATAACGAGTCAGAGAAACCATCTTATGATTTTCGCCAACATTTTATCGTAAACTACGTCTTATATAATCCAGGATTTCTTAACGTTTCCATGCGTCTCGGCGCTCTCCCATGTAACGTCCTTAACAACTTTGAATATCGCCAACTGGGATACTTTTTAACACATCTTAAGTAAATCACATTTTTTTTAGTGAATTAATGAATGGCTTTTTAGTTAAATAATGAATTGTTTTAAATCCATACATAATGTATGTTTGGAAACCATTGTTTTCGTAATTTTTCCATAAAAAGCTATTAAACATAATTTTCTAAAAATTTGTTCATTCTAAGTTACCTCTGTCGATATTCATAGCACAGTACATATAAAGCGTGATTCTATAGCCTGTGGACATAAGGTTAAAAGCATTAAAGTAGTGGTAAAGATGTTTTGCCACATTCCTTTTTGCTCTCTCCCTCCAGGCAATACCCCTGAGGCGTAAATTATTTCATAATACATCACACTAGTTACGTAATGTTTTTTCTTATATCCAGGGCCGGAGTTGCGTAATGTTTTTCTGACCCATTTGCGGACATTGTGAGGTATTTCTCAATATTTCGTAATTTGTTTTTTTGTCCCGTTTGCGGACACCGCAAAGAATTTCTCAATACCTCGTAATAATTTGTTTATCAGCCCCACTTGTTTCAAAGGTGGATACGTTTTCTAATTAATTCTTTAATTTAAGACGTATTTACCTCGCCCCCTAAATCGCTGTTTTGATTCATTCTCGACTGTAACAGTACGCGAGCTCGACTCCCACAAAATACGGTATCATTTAGTTAATTAAATTAATAATTTTGTTAATTTAAGACGTATTCACCCCCGCCCCTCTCAATCATTGTTTTAATTAATTGCCGACTGTTACAGTATGCAATAGCGTCTTCCACAAGTACACTTCCTCATCTAAAATGGGGCACTTACAAAGGCGTTACTCTCGTATTAGACAGGCCTTCTGATGACTAGTAGATCGGAGTTCGAATCCTGGTCAGGTCTACTGACATCCCTACCACATAACCTGCACAGATGTGGCGATAAAAAAGCTTTATCGGCAAGTTAAAAAAAGGGAAGTAAAATCTTGGGGCATCACGTCAAAATTTGTGTTATTAGGGTAGAGGGTTGGAATATGAAACAGGACTGATCTCTGCTCACAGCTACTGACATCTACCGGTAACTGAAATAAACATACCTTTTTAGAGACCTTAAATTACACCAGAATGTTCTGGAATCAATTACATGTTTTGTTCAGTGTGAATAAAATATTGTTTTTTTTCTCCCCATTAAATCTTTTTGTAAGGTAAGAATCAAAAATAGTTTTCATATATTTATTAATAAATATAAAATATGATCTAAAGTGTGTTTATTAGTCATAAGTGTAAATTTCAAAATGGTCTGGTTAGTTATATAAAATATATTTCTCAAGCTTAAAATTTGTTAGGTCTTTTGGAAAATGGCGATGGGTGGTAATATGGAACAATGGTATTCCATATTACAACCATTCATTTCTTTCAGGTGTCGCTATGCCAAGGAAGAAATTGGGACCAGAAAAAAAAGGGACTAAGGCAGACATGGCAGACAGAAGATATGTTAAGTGCTATAAAAGCAGTCCATGACAAAACAAAAACGCTGAACGAAGCTGCACGGTGTTTTAAGTTTCCCAAAGCTACACTATCAAGAAAGGTGTTGAAAACACATGTTGATCCAGATGTTTTGGCAAATCAAAAGTTAGGAAGAAAACCTACTCTTCCCCTAGAAATCGAGGATAAACTGGTAATGGAAAGACAATTTTATGGACTAACTCGTAACGACATAAGGCGGATCGCATATCAACTGGCAGAGAGAAATGGAATCAGAAATCCATTCAATGAAAATATGGCTGGCAGGGCGTGGTTTGACCACTTCATACATAGACACAAGAACAATCTTTCGATGAGAAAGCCTGAAGGAACATCACTTGCTCGAGCTATCAGTTTCAATAAAGAGAGTGTAATTCACTTTTTTGAACTTTTGGAAACGGAATACTCTAAGCAACACTTTCCTCCCAATCGAATCTATAATGTTAACGAGACTGGTCTCCGTGTTATTCAATCTAAACTGCCACATGTGATTGGAATGAAAGGGGGGGGGGGGGAAATAGGTGCTCTCACTGCTGCAGAGAGGGGGAGCCTTGTGACCATCATCGCGTGTATGAGTGCAGGAGGGGACTTCGTGCCTAATATGCTGATTTTCCCCGCACCAATTGGACTGAAAGATTGATGAAGGGGGCACCTCCTGGAGCTGTAGGGAAATGTCATCCTTCAGGGTGAGTTCAATCCTACCTATTTACTGAATGGTTCTCCCATTTCATTGACTACACTAAACCTACAGCTGAATTCCCAATTCTGCTTACCCTAGATGGGCATTTTTCCCACATCAGGAACTTTAACGTCATTTTGAAAGCAAGAGAAAACCATGTAACCCTCATATGTCTACCACCTCACACAACCCACCGCCCACCGGCTCCAACCACTTTACCGGACATTAATGGGTCCCTTAAAGTCCTATTACAGTGAAGAAGTCAGGCAAGCACTGAGAACTGGTGGTATGGACACCTACGATATTGCAGAGAAGTTTGGCAAGGCACTTCTAAAAGTACAGACAGGGTCAATAGCAGTCAGTGGTTTCAAATGTACTGGGATCTATCCATTAGACAGGGATGTTTTCTCCGAGGCTGATTTTATTGCGTCTATACATGAGGAAGAACAGACTAGTGAGCATGGCAATGAGCTTGATAACGATGATGACGATGATATGGATGCTTCTGGACTGGAAAGCAGGAGTGTATTAAGGAATAGAACAGAACAGAAGGCAGCAGGTCCATCAATATCAGCCGGTCCATCAACATCAGCAGGCCCATCAACATCAGCAAGTCCATCAACACCAGCAGGTCCATCAACATCAGCAGGTCTATCAACATCAACAGGTACATCCATGTCTCCAGGCTTCATCTACCCACACCACATCTCTCCAGTTCCACAGGCAAAAAAGTAGGTATCAAATAGAGGTCGCAAAGCTCTTAAAGCAACTGTCTTGACTAACTCTCCATATAAGCAGTCTTTAAAAGCGTCAATAGATAAGAAAGCAAATGGACCGACTCAGAAGAAGAAGAAGAAACCACCTGCTCAAACAGCATTCTCTAAAAATAAAAGGCAAAATAAAGATGTATCAGGGACCAGAACAGGTTCAAAGAGGCCTAAAAAGAAGAAATACGAGGATGAGGAAAGTTCCAGTGATGGAGAAGAGGGAAATTATCTGTCATCAGGAAGCTCGAGCATAGAACAAATTGTAGGAGAAGTAGTTCCTGGAAGAGATGATGCAGAGTTTATATTTTGTACAGAGAAATTCACAAAGTCCAAAACTGGAGAACTTTAGATTCAATGTGTAGCGTGCCAGGGATGGGCTCACGTCTTGTGCAGTGGGTGTGAAAGCGATATTTTAATTGTGACTTCTGTTCTTATATCTAAGACTTTATTAAATAAAACTAATAGGGAAGTAGTCATTTTAAAGTGAAAATGCAAAATTCTACTGTAAAATTTAATAAAAAGAAATTCAACGATTTAGATCAATAGCTTCACATTAAAATAAAGGACAATTTATTTTATTATCATTCATGTTTCATATTGCCACCCAATTTTCCAAGACCCCCTTTTTTACATGCAAATAAAAAAAAATGTGTTCATTGATTGGTCAAATATTTCATCCTAATATCTCTGAATGTTTTATAGGAATATATTTTGTCAACGTTTCTGATAGTTATTGATGCAGCTTTAACATTTAAAATTGGGTTTATTGCCTGAAAACAAAAAGTGGTCCATATTACCACCTTTCCCCTACATTTTTCAGTTGGACGTCACGAGAAATGCGGACCATAGTTTTGGAAACAACGGGCATGACAGCTATAAAACAAAAAAAAAAGCTACTTTATTTACTTTAACATATTCATACGTCAAGTCACATGATTTGCAGTTGTCCGCAATCAAACCAGAGTTTTCAGGGTGGTAACTTTGAATCGATTCAGGGAAATTTAATTTTGTTGGCTAGGAAATATTTTTGTTGACTAACAGTAATAGGAAAATTTCAAAAACAAGTATTGCAATCTTGAGCAACTAATTAGTTATTATTTGTCTTTAGTTAGTAGAGTGAAGAGAATAATCCACTGATCTGCTCTTTTTACGTCTATGTTATGTAGATGATCACATCACGTTTTTATTCTGTAATATAACTTATTTATGGTGACGTGTTGGCCAACAAGTAAAAAGTTTGGAAATATTTCGTAAAAACCTCATTTGCCCCATGTCGTGTTAGTAGTTATAGAATTCTTACATCTACAATCTACACTCAGGGGCATATCACGAAATATATTTGGTGGGGGGGATGGAACAATGTTTTTCCCAACTCTAAGCATTTTGAAATTAGGAAAATTCCCAAGTAGCAAAGGAGAGTACAAGAAGGGTAATGTTGTGAACGGGGAGGGGGGAGAAGGGAAGCAGAAGGAGACTCACAGAATTTTTTTTAAATACGGGGTGATAATCAAGCCTTGAACCGCGCGTTTAGGCAACTGTATCTTTAAATTTGGGGTGATAATCAAGCCTTGAACCGCGCGTTTAGGCAACTGTATCTTTTAATTTGGGGTGATAATCAAGCCTTGAACAGCGCTATTAGGCTACTGTATTTTTTAATTAATTAATTTATTTATTCATACTGGACTTTTAAAGCTGCGAGGCTTTTTCAGTGCATAAGGAAATAACTTGAAGAATTATTATTTATGTCAGTTTACCTGCATCTTAGCTAAATATCCAATTGAGCTTGAATATATTTATTTAGATTTGCATATATTGTTCAAATCGTTTATTTTAGATTAAAAAATGTAACTGACTTTATTACAACGGTTTCCAACATTTTGTAGTTTTTGACCACAACTTTTCTCTCTGCGGCCATCGCGACCCTTTAATAACTTAAAATCGTTCAAATCCTAGTTTTTAAGCTTTTTTCAATATACATTACTATCTACAGTTAATTACACCAGTGGGATAGGTAAAATTTAGAGGAAATGTGCCCTTATTTGCTTGGAGGGATATTAGGCCTGGCCAGAATTAAAATCCTTGCTTCACCTTCACCAACAAACCAAACAAAAAAAAACAACATTAAACCCGCATGTCCACTAATGCTTGTTTTAATTATTATAATTTGCTTATAGTAATGATTATATACAACTAATATGTAGTAAAAGATAATCAACAAGCTTGGGTTTGGGGATGATTTTATATTATTCTAGCAGCATTACAAGGCTGTGACAGTAAATAAGTCAGCAAGAAGCTATCAGAATGGAATAGCCAATAGGAACCTAAGCAGTAACTAGGCAGTTTTTAGCACTTTAACAACTTACGTTTCTATTAGAATTTCGCATCTTCTTATAATCATTAAAATCCTTGAAAAAGTAAATATAAAGCTAAAACCTCTATATTGTGACCCCACCCAAAACATGCTGTGACCCCCAGGTTAGAAGCCGCTGCTTTATTATAACACACTTGAAGCGATATTTAACTAGCTAGCTCCCTGAGATGTTAAACTCGCTCGTCACTTTATCACAAAATTAGCAATTTGGCCATGTTTGTTTGGAAACATTATCAATTGTAAAATAAAGCAATAAAAATGGAATTTATTGATATTTCTACAGTATTTTGATACCTGTCTACCAAAGTCCTACTTCATAACCTCATGGAAGTTGCCCTAAAATGTTAATACTGGTACGTCAATAAACTATTCAAAACATATTGTAATTTAGCAGCATCTTCTTATAATCATTAAAATCCTTGAAAAAGTAAATATAAAGCTAAAACCTCTATATTGTGACCCCACCCAAAACATGCTGTGACCCCCAGGTTAGAAGCCGCTGCTTTATTATAACACACTTGAAGCGATATTTAACTAGCTAGCTCCCTGAGATGTTAAACTCGCTCGTCACTTTATCACAAAATTAGCAATTTGGCCATGTTTGTTTGGAAACATTATCAATTGTAAAATAAAGCAATAAAAATGGAATTTATTGATATTTCTACAGTATTTTGATACCTGTCTACCAAAGTCCTACTTCATAACCTCATGGAAGTTGCCCTAAAATGTTAATACTGGTACGTCAATAAACTATTCAAAACATATTGTAATTTAGCGCGTGAGGGCAAATTCGAAATCATTACTCTAAACAACATAGCTATACGAAATTTCATGCAATCGAACACAAAATAACGAAATTAAAAATGTATCCTAAATTTGAAAATAATGAAGGTGGAAAAAACTTATTTTTTTGTTTAATGTAGTCTACTTAATCAAATGAAAAAGGGTAAGAGTTGTAACAATGTAGCACAGCCCTATTACTACACTTCCTTCATTGTTGCTTTGGTCCTATTTAAATTGCTTTCATGAAAGGCTACTTTAATAAACAATGAAATAAGATACATTAGTTAAATTCAAATTAGAATGAATACTTGCTAGAAAAATTAGTGTGTGTTTCAGAAGTCAAACATTAACACTAACCTCAATGTCCTCATTTCATTAGTCAGAGCTTTCAATAAGAAAATAAGAAAATGTTGCGTAACATTCACTGCATTTATGCCTTCAAAATTTAATAAAGCCCTAATTAAGGCATTGGTTGTACAACATATGATAATTTGAATCATAAAATTGTGATAGTCTAGCATCCATGAAAGTCACAACTAAAAACACTAAACCACAAACAAAACATTGGCTGACAATGCTGCAACTTCAAGCATTGCTGGCTGAGTGAAATTTTGCTTTTGGCAGCTCATGTTCCCTTATGATTCGTTTCCATACCGCATTTGGCATACACTCACCGGCCGTTGTCTCTGCCTACTGACAACGGTGCTACTAGACTACTTGATCAACTAAGATTTCTACAATCTACTACCAAAAAAAATCTCCTTTCAATGTATGATGATATTTGAAGTTGGGATTTTTTTTATAGAGTAGAGATCAACTGTTGGGAAATTTTAAATTTGTCTGTACAAGTCTGTGGTTAAGGACTTTCATAATAGAATAAGCCTAGAATTTCCCAACTCCAGATCATAAATCTCACAAAATTCCCAACTTTCAAGCTTTTAACCAAAATTGGGGGGTGACTGGTGTAACGCCCCTGTTTACACTTTCAATAAGCTGGTGATTCCCAAGTTTTGAGACTCATCCCCCAACAAAAAGGTGTGAGGTTTCCTCCAAACGGATGCTAATAAGTGTATTTAGTTTTAGTACCATCACTGGTTCTCGAACGATTAATTCAAACAAATAAGGTGTACTGAATTCACAGTTTCTGAAAGATTAATTCACTATGACCTAAGAAAGAAAATAAGTGCGTCCCTCTCTGGGGCTTAGGGTTTAAAATTTGGTTCGTCTCTAATATATAGCCTGATTTGTTTAAGAATCTTCTGGAAGCTTCAGGATCCCCAATCTACTTTTTGAGTTGGAGGGCAAAAACCTTTAAAAAAATCATAATTTTACTAACTACCTCCTTCCCCTTATATAAATATGGTTTTCCACCACCACTGATTCTTCTCTTTGAGTAAAACATTTAAAGTGCTCCTCATTGTGAATAACATATTAAAGTAAGCCTACTACTTAACCCAAGTGCCCCTAAATTTACAAATTGAAAAAAAGAACAGAAACGAAGTGTACATTGTATGTAAGGCCACACACATTATTTAAATCACTGCCCTTTGTGGTCACCACAAAAATAATTTAAATATCTTCCAATACATTTTTGCTGCCTCCCCCCTCGATACATTTTGACACCACCACGCCTCCCCTTGATACATTTTTTAAGCCCCCACCCCTCGATACATTTTGACGCCTCTCCCTCCCCTCAATACATTTTGAAGCCTCCCCACCCCTTCACTCGGTACATTTTAAGGCCCACACCCCTCCACTCGATATATTTTTGACGCCTCCTTCACCCCTCGATACATTTTTGACACCACCCCCACCCCTCGATACATTTTTACTGCCCCTACGATTGATACATTTTGACGCCCCCNCGGTACATTTTGACGCCTCTCCCACCCCTCCCCTCGATACATTTTTGACATCCCCGACCACTCCCCTCAATACATTTGGACAACCCAACCCCTCCCCTCGGTGTACATTTCTAGGTGCGCCGCTTTTGGTTAGTGTAATCAGATAAAGCAAACTTTATTTTTAATGAATCATTAGATCGATCTTTGGAAGATCAATTCAATGCACTCGATCTTTTGCCTGAATCAATACTTTGCCTCTTGATCTAGAGCGATTCAGAGAATCGATTCAAAGCTTATGAATCGAATATTGCTACACCTTAACTTCTGACGAGTCAAATCACTCATCGTGCAGCGCTATGATTTCCCCCTCCAGGCCCTCCAAGTTCGACCCCCTTTCCACATCAGTGAGAAAATGTCCCCTCCATTTTCCATCCGGTTATTTCCATGACGACATGGGGTTAGCGACCTGTTGTCCTCTGTTGCTCCTTCAATGTCATAAAGGTTTATTTTTGGAGTTATTTTCCGTTGGTATTCTATGTGGCAATGGGTTTTCCCTGATTACTCATACCTGGTGCCAGGTTGGTGGCTCAACAAGACAAGGCGATACGAGAATAGATCGTGACCTTGAAACCGTGAGTTAGCACATGAGGTCATTGACCATGGCAAACTTCGCCCCTTATACCTTCTATGTACCAATGGGTTTTCCAATGACTTCATCGCTCTGTCGCAGCCCTGATGACTCATACCTGGTGCAAGTTTGGCGGCTCGACAAGACAAGTCACCTCGATCTGTGTGACGTCATCATTGCGTGTGATATCGCAACACTCCCCTTATATGTGGAAATGAGTTTTCCCTGATGACTCATACCTGGCACAAGTTTGGCGTCTCGACAAGACAAGTCACCTCGATCTGTGTGACGTCATCATTGATTGTGATGTTGCAACACTACCCCTCCTCCTTCTATGTGGCATGGGTTTTACCTGATGATTGATACCTGGCACCAGTTTGGCAGCTCGGCAAGACAAGTCACCTCAATCTGTGTGACTTAATTATGGATTGTGATGTTGCAACAGTCTACCCTCCCACTTTTATATGGCATGGGTTTTCCCTAATCACTAATTCCTGGCACCAGTTTCTTGGTTCGACTAGACAAGTCTCCTCGATCTATATGACGTCAGTATTGGGTGTGATGTCGCACCACTACTCCCTCTCCCCCTTCTATTTGATAATGGGTTTTCCGTGATGACTCATACCAGGTGCCAGTTTGGCAGCTCGACAAAACAAGTCGAGACAGGAATAGATCGTGTCCTTGAAACTGTGTGCTAGTACAGGAGGTCATTGACTTGTTCATGACAGGTGCCAGTTTGGCGACTTGACAAGTCTAGACTCGTGTCTGGTGACCCTACGTGTCAGGATAAGGCAAGGGACAAAAAGGTTTCGCGTGAATAAAACGTACAAACATATATTTATTATACAGTAAAGATTTCTCAGATATACATAATATTTACTATACATTTTTACAGGAATGTGAGGAATGCCAGGCCTCTACCGCTGTTCGCATTCCACGTTAAACTGTAGGTCCTCCATTTCATCTCACAATCACCCTATCATTGCACATAAGCGTAAGTGCGTATAAACCGAACGGGTAGTAAGACGCGGTGCTAATAATAATAATAATAATAATAATAATAATAATAATAATAATATCTTTTACAGGAATGACGCATATATTCTTTATACGATTTTCTACAGTGTCTCTTAGATGTGTTGGTAAAATTGTTTTTAGTTCAAAATCCAAAATGTAATAGTCCAAACCGACGAATTGACGTGTATAGTAAGTAGCACTGATAAGATCCAGGTTTCTGATGTGTGTTTCTACCGTGGGCTGTTCGAGGTCGATGACATCCGCTAAGTCTGTTAGCGTGTCGCATACATCCATGACGGGTGTGTCGATAAAATCGTTACAATATCGTGGGATGTGTGTCAACCACATATACCGTCGGTTGACGGCGACGTCCATGAGATCCCACACCTCACAAAGATGCACTCAGCTAGGTGCTAGATGGGCGACCCGTTTGTGTCCGGCGTCTTGTTTCTTGCTGATGACGACCATATGGTCACCGCACATGCGTCTCAGAGATATTTCATGATTAGTCAGACTAATCTTCTGAGGAGGCTGTGTGTTGCTAAAAAAACTTGGATATGACCGACTTGTAGTTAGCCAGGTATTGCCACTCTGTACGGTTAAACACTGCACAGTTCCCTCCGCATTTTTCTAGCTGGACATAGGGCGTAAAGTTGTTCTTGACACGCACGCCGACGATGACTTGTTTGGCATCAACTTCGTCCAGCGGAAACAAAGTGTTAAAAATATGGGTGATGGTGGGCGGCTTCAACGGCTTTGCTTTGCGGGTGCAAACGTTTCGACCTTCCATGATATTTGATCGCTTGGACCACTGTCATGATTATGGCCAGCACGCCGTTTGGACGCCACTTTTACAGCCTGCGAGGGGGGAGAAAAGGCGCACGCTGATTGGACGCAGCTTCTTGAGGGGTGGCAGGACCCTAGCGTCTTGAAAAATGTGTTGTAATATCTCTACACCTTAGCGTCGTTGAATGTATGATTGGTGGGTGAGAATAGGGTTAGGAAAGTGTTCATTGGAATGTTCAGGGCGCGATAGAGAAGGTACATGAGACAGTAATGGCCACAAACGTCTGAGGATATGCTTTGAAGTTGCATCTTGTTATGAGACTTGCGGGAAGTTTTTGGCGAATAAATGCCAGGTGTGACATTATACAGGGTGGAAAACTATAACTGTCAAAGTATTCTCTCACGCCGTTCTAGTCGATAAAGATGGCGACCCAATGCGTCCCAAGCTTGGTGTGTGGATCCGTATTGATAACGAGAGAGGCAGGTCTCTCTATTCTTGCGAGTATTTGATCAGCAGGAAAAACACCCGATCGTACAAAACGTAACCACGGCTTTGTTTTGAGCGCACGTCTTATGGTGTGCGTGTCCATCTTCAATCATTCAATCTTGAAGTCCCAAAACGATGGAGGCCAAATAGAACTATGTGCCATGCACATGGTGCGGCCCAATTTAAGTGTTTTCAAAGACGATAAACTTCTGTCATACAGATCTACGACAGGCGTTGGCGTGTATTTGAATATCAATATTTTCTTTTCTGCCCCCTTGAAGTAGACGGTTTCTTCACGAGTTTTGGCATGGGATATGAGGGATTTGAACAGGCTATAATTCACATCACCGCTATCCCAGGATATACCGCGCAGTTTACTTACGATATAGTCGGCTTGCTTTTTAGTAGCGGTGGAAAGTTCCTCGATATCGTAAGGGAGTGTTAAAACCCAATGTTGAAGTAATGGTCAACATACAGATAAAACACTCAGATCCTTGACAATAAACTCTTTGCTGTCGTCGATGAATCTCTGGAAATATACAATGACGTTCATGATATAAATGACGGGATTAAAGAGCAGGAAGTTGATTATATTAATTCCTAAAATCAGTCACGACGTATCTGTCCTTGTCGATAGTGATAATGTTGGCAAACTCCCCGTACACGATACAGTTGATGGTTTCGGTGAGAGTTCTAGTGATGGTCACTTCGATGCTCAGAGAATCATGACTCGTCAAATTGCCATGCGATGTCATGTGGGAGGACGGATTAGGTGTGAGATCGAAAGCCATGAGATGATATCGCTTAGGGAAGGCTTCCCGTGTGATTTCGCTACCTTCGCTAATAAAACGGATACCCGTTCCTGAAAACAGTGTGTGGTAGGACATGATATAGTTGCCGTTCGCAAAATCGGGCTGTAACGATTTTGACGGCACTTTATACCCGTCCAAGTACAACCATAAAAGGTTCATGCCATAGATTTGGAAGTTGAACGTGTTCTTAGTGGCGTCTTCGTTGAACGCAACGTTTGTACAAATCCCACGATACATCATTTGGGTAACTGTCCCGTGAATACGTTGTCTAGTGATTTCCCTTGTACCCCCTTAGGAATAATGAGTGTTTTTACTTCCACCTGGGCAGTGGTATACTTTGAGGAACTGACGTTTAATGCTTTGGAGTGTATAGTATAAAAGCACAGTATAAAAGGTGCTACTTTGACACGTTGCACTATAAGACAGGCTTCAACGATGTGAACCTTAAAGTCCGGGATTTCAGGGACGGCCATAAGACTAAACCCGTCTGTGGAATGGACCAACTTGATTCTGAGCTCAGTGCCGTTCAAAAGGTATATATTTTGGTTGAACACATCACCGTGTAGATACTCCAAAATATCCACTGTCTAACTTTTTGCCGTGAGAATACAACGAACCTCAAATCCCTTGTTGCCGGCGTTAACCTCCTCAAAGTTTCCGGGGTTGTCTGCGAACCACAGAACACAAGTAAAATGTGTTCGTCTTAATGTACGATCTATAAGCATACGTGTCTGGGTGGTGAGACTAGTTTTTGGTTTAAAAACACATTCACCTCTGTGAATAGCGAATGCAACTTGTATTCAGCTTAGATCAATGAACCTACCGACTCAGGCGAAGCCACTTATTGAAAGAAAATTAACAAAATCTTCTAAAGGAGGAATGAGAAGATCGATGTTGAGGAACTCTACTAGCACTTTGTGAAGGCTAACGGTTGGATAGCATTTGATTCAAAGGAAGTTTGGTCCAAGCGTTATGTGTTTACACACAACCCGTAATGACTGATAGCGATTTTAAAATAACAATTGGGTATTTAAATGCTACGAGGAGCGGAACCGTTATGGACGATATCAGGTAAGTGGCGGAGGAATTACAGCTGGACAGGAACCGTACAGCACAACAAGTCGTAGTATCTTGAAAATGCTGGCAACTACGATAATTGTGGCGACTGGGTGATCACCAATTAGTGTGGTGTTAAACTTCAATAGTCACATTACGGTCACGAGAATTAATAAGTTCTGCAATGAAAAGGTCATATGTGTTGAAGTAAGATCGAGAATGGACACATTTATCCCTGTCAATATGCACTTCAAGTTCAGAGAGGATATAAAGCACTACCTAGATCAGATAGAAATTATTGACGACGTCTATGGAAGAACTCCAGTGATATACTTAGCTGATACAAACGCCTGGTCACCTTTATGGTTTAGTGAAGGGTTGAAAAGGACTGATGGTAGAAAAGGTGGCTATATAGCTTATAAGAGAGGGGAAAAAATAGAAGAGGTAATACACGCGAGAAAGCTGGATGTAATGAACCAGTTAGGAAATCCACCTACATATGTGGGAAGAGATGGAGCGAGCTCAAACATAGAAGTCACAATCTGCAATCGGGAGGTGGCTGTGAATATTAGGAACTGGAAGGTACTGAATGTTATAACAATAAGTGACCATAATCTGATCACTTTTGAGATCGAGGCGAGTGAAACTGTACAGGTAGAAGCGGGGAAAAGACTAAGGTATAACATCAAGAAGGCCAATTGGGATAGGCTAAGGGCGCTGTTGATACTGCCTCCTGAAATCGAAAAAGAGGGGAACGTGAATGCTAGTGCGAAGGAGCCTATAAGATATATTCAAAGAGCAATGAGTTTAGCCATCCCGCTATATAAGGAGAGCCTGAGTATCTGAAATAAACCATGGAACGAGGGGTTGAACAGGCTTGGAAGGAATAGGAGAGGTGCACGCAGGAGGTATCAGGGATGCAATGATCCTGTGGGTCGTGCCTTATTCCTCAATATTTGCAGAGGAAAGAAGGACGAGTATGAACCCGCCCTTGTGTCGGTGAAGAGGGATGGCTGGGAGAAATGTGTTCAAGAAGATCTTAGGAACAACGTATGGGTATACCCTTTTAAATAGCAACGGGGAATATAAGGCCCCAATCTATGATCTCGACACTGAGGAAGCTGGGTGGAGAAATGTCCTTGTGCTGGTAAGAGTCTTCGAGGTTACTGCTGGATACCTTGCTTCCGGATGACAATGCAGACCCAGGCGATGATGACGAGGACCAGGTAGTGGCTCGAAGGGACGTGATGAAGGAATACGATAGTAGAGAGGTGACTGATCGAGTGAGCCAGGCTGAGATTATTAAAGTAATGGCTGAAATGAAAAGTAAGAAGGCTCCTGGACCTGATGGGATCATAGCTGAGGTCCTTCAGAAAATCAGTGATCATATAGGCCCCTTCCTAGCGCGGTTGATGATCGAGAGCATGGCCAAAGGTCGAGTACCAAACATTTGGAAGCAGAGTGAGGTGGTGATTCTTAATAAAGGCAAGGATAAGGATCCGCAGTTCCCTAAGTCGTACAAACCGATTTGTCTCTTGAATGTATGTGGGAAACAACAAGAGGAGATCCTTTGTAGTATACTGCAAAAGCATCAAGAGGCTGTGGGTATGCATCAGCAGCAATAAGGCTTCAGAAGCCTTCAGAAGCCGATGATACACGGAGGACGCTACCTGTGCAGCTATGTATCATGTAGATAGGGCTAATGGAAAGTACGTAATAGGGATATTCGTGGACATATCGGGAGCTTTTGACAACTTATGGTGGCCTGCGTTTTTCAAGCGGCTAAGGGAAATTAACTGCCTGGGGAATCTCTATAGGAGTCTTATGGACTACTGTAGGGATAGATATGCTAACAAGAGATGTCCATGAATATCAATATGTAATAAAACTTACGAAAGGTTGTCCCCAGGGATCGGTATGTGCGCCGATTTTTTGGGATATAGGACTCGAATATAGATTAATGGAAATTGAGGCGTTCCCTGATACTGCGGGAGTGGTTGCATTTGCGGATAATTTACCTATAGTGGTTGAAGCTAAATCAAGACAGGAACTAGAGGCCAAGAGTAATACAGTACTCACTGGTTCGGACTCTTGGTAAAGGAAAGTTAAGCTAAGTTTAGCACCTGCAAAGATGACGTACGTGCTGTTTAGGGGGCATTCCAGAGAGACCCGATGATAAAGATTAATAGAGAGACTATTAGACGTAGTAGATACACCAGGTATCTCGGCGTTATGTTAGACGTGAAGCGTGGCTTCATGACACACGTGAAGAACATAAGCGGAAGAGCTTTGTGGGCTATGAACAAAATCATAAGTATAGGACAGTCGAGGTTTCAGCTGTCTATGTTGCTGATAAGGTTATACCACCATGTGTTGCTAGTCTCCATGGTAGGTTATGGGGCCAGCGCATGGGCTCATCAGCTTAGGAATGTAGGAGTCAGAAGGAAGATCAGGAACCTTCAGAGGAGGGTACTTCTGAGGCTCTCTGGTGCTTATAAGACTGTAGTAACAAATGTGCTGTGCGTAACCCTTGGTATCTGGCCACTTGACTTAGAAGTCAGGAAGAGAGCGGCAATGTATTGTTGAGGAAAGGATATCTGGGAAAGGTGGCGGAGCTAGCCGAGGATGGTGTTATGAATGGATTGGTGGTGAAAAATTTATTGATATATGAGTGGCAGACGGATTGGGAAAACAGCTTAACTGGTGGGAGGACCTACCATTTATTCCCAAGTGTAGTAGAACGGAATAAAATGGATTTCCTGCAGCCCTTTCCAGGACTGGTTCATTACACTACTTGCCACAAAACACACAAGGCTGCTCTCTTTGAAAGAAAACTAACAGACACAGAATTGTGTGATTCTGGAAGGGAGTCGGCGCCGGAGTACGTGGTGCTAGAGTGCATATTTTTTGTTGCGGACAGGTAGATGATGCAAGTCCTGTTGCAAGCGGGTGCTATTTACAACATATTGTGTCACGTGAATCTCCTAGACGCAATTGCGGAAGACGTTTCGAAAAGGGGGGGGAACAGATATGTATTAGACATGAAAAATAGGAGACGGAACAGACGGGACAACGAGGCAAACGACAGACAAATGGACAGTACATATGACGAGAGTGACGCTACTGGAAGTATGGACTCGACATCGGACGTAGATTTCATGATCCAAAACTGGTACAAAGACAATTAGACTTATAAGGCTAAGACGTTGCTGGCTGGCAGCGTAGAGCGGGATGGGGGAACTCCTGGTTATTAGGAGCCCAGCTGAGGAAAGGCGTCCTCTGGATTCAAGTAGCATGAGCTGCTGAAGAACCGGGGAGAGCCGGAATATCAGCTAGGCAGTATTTTATTTGTGTGATATCGTCTAAGATGGAAGAACAAACCGCTCACTCACATAGTCTGGCCCACTTGGAAACAAGTATTATTGCTGGGCTGGAGCCGTCGGGCATCTAGTCCATTAACCGGTTGATCAGATGGCTGCTTTCAATTCAGAAGATGTGACCGGGAATAACACCAGAAGTCCCTGCAACCGCCGGGAGGAAAGATCTTGTAAATTAGGTTAAGCTAGTTTTTTTAGTATTTTTTTATTTTATTTATATTTAGATTAAGTTAGTTTTAGGTCCATAAAAGTGATGGTTTAGGTTGGAAGTAGGCGGAGCGAAATCTCCGATAGGGTGCCTCCCCAGGTGGTGGATAGGGGGATGCTCCCACCACTGGAGCATTCGCTAACTCTGGGGACTATTAGATCCAGAGGTTGGTGGGACAGTCAGCGGTGGAGAGTACCGATAAAGTAAAATACCCGGGGCGGACCAACTAGTTGGACAAAAACTATATTGTAGGATTATAAGGACAGTTAAATTAGGTGCAAATTACATAATTAATTATTGTTTAAAAATTGGATATTGTATAATAGATGATGTAGACAAAAATATATAAGTAGAGTTAGGTCTCGAACTACCGGGTCGGGATGGATGAAAATTAAATAAATAAAATAAGTTGTATATTTGGTGATATAGGGAAAATATCCACTTTTTTGTTAGGGTTCCCGTACTTGAATACAACTCCGAAATTCCCTTTAAACGCCTCTATATCGTTTAGGGCTTTGACCAATTATTCATGGATAGTGCTGTAATTTCCAAGAGGGATATGATCCTTGAATATTTGATCCACGCCATTAGCGTCCCCCCAGTTGTACCATACAATATTTTGGCCCTCGGGTACGGTGGTTAAAAAACAAGGATATTGGAATTTGGCGAGAGCGCCTTCCCATTGTCCATCGAGTGTAAGATGGTAAGGTAGTTGCGTGGTGAAATTCGTGAGGGTATTGTTCTGGAAATATCCCATAGAATATTTATTTATTTACACTATTTATCCCGATTCCTAGCATGTAGCTCGGGACCTAGATCTACATCTTGATTAACTTTACATCTTTTAGCTATGTTCTTTTTTTTCATTAATACAATAATAAATTTAGACTAAGCACCTAAATCTAAAAGTCCTATTTGACCTTCTTTCATATAACTAACCTACTAGTTGGTCCACCCCAAGTATATTACGCCACCGGTACCTTGCCCCGCTGGGTGTCCCACCGCACTCTGGATCTAATATTCCCCAGATCGGCGAGAAGCCCAGAGGGGGTGGTCATCCTCCTCTCCGCCACCTGGGGAGGCGCCCTTCCGGAGATTTCGTTCCACTTACTACCCACAATATAACCACTTATGGACTTACAACTAACTTAACCTAAATATTTATAAAAATACTTAATACTAACTTAACCTAATTACAAGTACTTCTTATAGTTAGCTGCAGGGTCTTTCAGTTGTTATCGCCGATCCATTTTCTGAACTGAGAGCAGTCATCTGATGGATCGGTGGACACGGACCAGATGCCCGACAGCTCTAGCCCAGCATCACACACTTGTCGCCAAATGGGCTGGACCCTATGAGTGAGGGGTTGATTCTCCCGTCTGAAGATGTTGTTCTCTTGTACTCCCTAGCTGGTATCATGGCGCCCTCCAGTTCATCAGCAGTTCACACTACTGGAATCTAGAGAGCACTCCTTCCCTCAGCTAGGCTCCGGTTTGCCTGGAGATCCCCACCACATTCTACCCAGCCAGCCGATAATCCAGTATGTCTTTGTCATACCTCTTGACTTAGTCAATCCGTACCGTTATATGTCATCCATATCTGTTGTAACGTCACTGTCTACTGTCATGTCACTGTCACTCTCCATCCGGTACCCTTGTCTTAAGTGGACCAGTCTAATTTGTCCTCTATTTTTAATTGCAGTTATGTACTTATCTCTTTCGTATTTTGACACATTATCCGCGACTGCATCCAGGAAACTCCATCGGTCCACGTCACGCAGTATGTGATAAACCATGCTCGCTTGCAACGGTATCTGTAGGTTCATTCTATCTACCAAAGTCTCAATACACTCCAGCATGACGTGTTCTGGCGTCGCCTACCTACCACAATCGCAAATTCCTGTATCCGTCAGTCGTCTAGCGAAGATAACGGCATTATATGGACCATGCTCAGTAATAAAATGTACCAAACCTGGAGAGGGCTGCAGGTATTCCATTCCCAACCATTCAGCAACGTTTGTAAATATCTTATACGTTTTTCTATCTGTTTTGCTACGCTCCCACTCGTCTTGCCACTCCTCTTCAAGATATTTCCTTACCTGAATTCTCGTTGTTATCCCTGCTCTCGTGAGATTAGCCACTTTCTACGTATCACCCTTCCTTATCCAATACAATGCCGCTCTCCTCCTCACCTCTAAGTCCAAGGTCCAGATACCTAAGGCTACACACAAATCGTCTGCAGCAACAGTCTTGTACGCTACAGATAGCCTCAAAAGTATACTTCTCTGAAGGCTTCTGATTTTCCTTCTGATTCTTACCTAAGAGCACTCCTTCCCTCAGCTAGGCTCCGGTTTGCCTGGAGATCCCCACCACATTCTACCCAGCCAGCCGATAATCCAGTATGTCTTTGTCATACCTCTTGACTTAGTCAATCCGTACCGTTATATGTCATCCATATCTGTTGTAACGTCACTGTCTACTGTCATGTCACTGTCACTCTCCATCCGGTACCCTTGTCTTAAGTGGACCAGTCTAATTTGTCCTCTATTTTTAATTGCAGTTATGTACTTATCTCTTTCGTATTTTGACACATTATCCGCGACTGCATCCAGGAAACTCCATCGGTCCACGTCACGCAGTATGTGATAAACCATGCTCGCTTGCAACGGTATCTGTAGGTTCATTCTATCTACCAAAGTCTCAATACACTCCAGCATGACGTGTTCTGGCGTCGCCTACCTACCACAATCGCAAATTCCTGTATCCGTCAGTCGTCTAGCGAAGATAACGGCATTATATGGACCATGCTCAGTAATAAAATGTACCAAACCTGGAGAGGGCTGCAGGTATTCCATTCCCAACCATTCAGCAACGTTTGTAAATATCTTATACGTTTTTCTATCTGTTTTGCTACGCTCCCACTCGTCTTGCCACTCCTCTTCAAGATATTTCCTTACCTGAATTCTCGTTGTTATCCCTGCTCTCGTGAGATTAGCCACTTTCTACGTATCACCCTTCCTTATCCAATACAATGCCGCTCTCCTCCTCACCTCTAAGTCCAAGGTCCAGATACCTAAGGCTACACACAAATCGTCTGCAGCAACAGTCTTGTACGCTACAGATAGCCTCAAAAGTATACTTCTCTGAAGGCTTCTGATTTTCCTTCTGATTCTTACCTGTCTGAACCGATGAGACCAGGCGCCAGCTCCATACCCCACAATGTAGACCAACATAGCCTGGTGATACAATCTGATCAGCCTCATAGACAGTTTAAATCTGCCTTGTTCTATGCTGATGATCTTATTCATAGCTCTCAAAGCTTTTACCCATGCGTTCTCCACGTGCGTCATGAAGTCGCGCCTCTAATCCAGCATCACGCACAGATATCTGGTATCCTTGCTTCGTATTATCGTCTGTCCGTCAATCTTAACTGTCGGGTTTCTCTTGAGTACCCCCCTGAATAGCACGTAAGTTGTCTTTGCAGGAGATAAACTCAGTTTTACCATTTTACACCAAGAGCTCAGCCCAGTGAGAACTGCGTCACTCTTGGCTTCTAATTCTCTTCTAGACGTTTATTGAACTATTATGAGTATATCGTCCCCCGCCGTTTCAGAGAGTGAGTCCACTAAACCAGGTTCGAGGGCTACGTCCCAAAAGATCGGCCCTCAGACCAACCCCTGGGGATATCCTTTCCTAAGTTTTTTTGCTTACTGTCATTCCTGGACATCTCAGGTTTGCGTATCTTCCCCTACAGTAGTCCATTAGACTCCTATAGAGGTTCCCCGGACATCTAATTTCTCTCATCTTCCCGAATAGCGCCGGCCACCACAAGTTGTCAAACGTTCCCAAAATGTCCACGAATATCCCCATTACGTATTTATCTCTTGCCCTATCTACAAGACTCATTGCTTCACAGATAAAGTCCTCCGTAGACCTGCCCCTCCTGAAACCGTACTGTTGCCGATGCATCCTCACAGCCTCTCTATGCTTTTGCAATCTATTGCACAGGATCTTTTCTTGCCATTTTCCGCATACCTTTAAGAGACAAATCAGTCTGTACGATTTCGGGAGTTGAGGATCCTTATCCTCTCCCTCACTCAGAATAACTACCTCACTTTGCTTCCATATGTTTGGTACACGGCCCTGAGCCACGCAGTCATTCATCAATCTAACTAAGAAGGGTGCTACCTGCTCGCTGATCTGTTGAAGGACCTCCAACCTGATCCCATCTGGTCCAGATGCCTTCTTCTTTTTCATTTTAGCCCCAAGTCTTATTGCCTCATCCTGGGTTACTGGATATTTCCCCTCATAATTGTCGTAACTACTCGTCATGTCCTGTATAGCTATCAATTGTCCTGCGTAGTCTTCTCCATATTCGTCTGGAAGTAGGGTGTCTATCAGCAGCCTCACTTATTCTTCCCAGTTTAATGTAAATCCTCCCCCCGGCTTCCTTAGTGTAGAGATAATTGTTGGGGGCCTTACCTTTCCTGTAGCTATTTGGAACGGTATTCCCCATGCGTTACTTATCCATTCCTCCTGCACATATCGTTCCCAGCTTTCTCTCTTTACCGTCACCAGGGTGGATTCAAACTCTTCTTTTTTCCGTCTATACCCTTTGAGGAGCAGTTCACCACTAGCAGGATCTATAGATCTCTGATATCTCCTTCGTGCTAGCCTCAACTCCTTTAGGAGCCTACCAAGTCGTTCGTTCTATTGTATATTGTTTATATTCAATGCATCCTTCATCATTAGGATGGATTCCCTCATAGCTCTCTGAACTGACCTGGCAAAATCCTTGGCGGTGATATTGACATTTCCTCCTTCAGCCACTTCCAGCAGTAGCACCAGCAGCCCCCTTAGCATGTCCCAGTTTGCCTTCCTTATGTTGTATCTTATCCTTTTCTCCGTGTCTATCTGATCTTGCCTTCTACCCTCTATTTATATTTCAAAGGTGATCAAATTATGGTCACTAATTGTCACTCTATCCAGCACTTTCCAGCTAGAAACCATTTCCCCAGCTTCTTGATTTTGGAGTGTCACGTCTATGTTGGAACTCACCCCAGCTCTCCCTTGGTATGTTGGTGTGTTCCCTGGTAGTTTCACTACTATAAGTTTTCTCACCACAATTATCTCCTCCAATTTCTCTCCCTTCTAATAGGCACGATATCCACCTTTTCTTCCATCCGCTCTCCTCCTCCACACATCGCTAAACCACAGGGGGGGACATAGAATTCGTATCTGCTAAGTAAATAACAGGAGTCCCTCAATATTTGTCATCTACTGCCTCAATCATTCCTATATATGGTTCTATATCTTCTCTATACTGGAAATACATATTGACAAGAATGACTGTACCTATTTTCGATCTTACCTCAACACAAGTAACTCTCTCGTTGCATAATTGATCAACCCTTGTGATCGTTATGCTTATTAAAGACCACTACTGCACTCATTGATGACTTCCCAGCTACCACTACTCTCGCATTCACCGGCATCTGTGGTATCTTCCCACCTCGGGTACTATACAGTTCCTGCAGATGGACTATGTCTAACTGCAGGTCCTCCACCACCCTCCTGATTTCATCCATTACCATCGCACTCCGTATAGTATTCAGCTGCCTAGGTTTTAATTATTATTATTATTATTATTATTATTATTATTATTATTTAGCACCGCGTCTTACTACCCGTTCGGGTTATACGCTTAAAGTACTAATTACACTAATGGATTAGGAATTGGGAAGATTGAATTTAGAGGAAGTGAACCCACATTTGCGTAGAGGGAGAGTGGAAAACCATTTATAAAAAACCACCCCCAGTTCACCCGACCGAGATTCGAACCTCGATCTCCCCGTCCTCAGTGGTAGAGCTCAACACGACTGGCGCGTTAGCCAACTACGCCACCGAGGCGGGTTAGGCTTTAATATTTCAACTGTAGCCATAGTGGGTTATACGTAAAGACATAACATTTGGGACAAGCTTCCTTTGAGTCAAACGCTATGTGACCGTTTTCTTTTACAAAATGCCGGTAAAGCTCCTCTACATCAATCTTTTCATCCCTGCTTTTAAATAACTTGTGAATCCTTTCCAGTAGTTGTCCCGCCTCCATAGTTAGGTTCATGTCCTTGAGTTGTATTCTGACCAAGGCCATGGGGGTGGCGAAAGCAACAGAATTACCTTTCTCATGGACAGTTCTTATCACGTGTCTCATGGCCAGGTGGAGGGTTTGTTTCTCTTCCAGCCTTGACAGCTGTAGAGTCTCCTCAAAGTTATTGTATATTTGACCAGGGTCTACCATATCCTCAAAATTATTCACTTCTTCCTCCGGTGCCTTCCCCTCATCCCCGTCACCTGCCTGCAATATCCCATAGAACTGTCGCTCGGCAAAGTGATGTAAAACTTGTCCTTCATGGTAGGGCTCTTACTTAACTGGCAGGAATCCAAGAATTAAACTTGGCGGGGTAACCTTTCCACTGCACGTACACTTTCTTTCTGGAGCCTTTACCCTTGACACGTAGTATTTTATCAACATATAAGTTACGGGAAGACGTACGCGTCGAAATTCGGGTTCGTAAAACGTCCCCTCTACCTCATCGCCATCAAGATCGGTCAACCTGTAGACGACTGGTTGTCGCAACACAACACTGATGACTTTGAAAATTTCTTCGTCCCAATTGCTCTCGTATCCCTTTTCAAACAGCATTTTGGATTTGCTAACACGCACCGTGTCACCGACTTTGAGCTTTGGCCTACTATTCGAGTTTGGGCGCCACTTTCTGTACAGCTTATATCTGACTTGAAGCACATTGGTTTCTGAAACGTCTGTAGGCGCTATCTTGATACTGGAATGTTTTGCACCGTTGTAGGCATCGACGAGATCTTGAAGGACGTTCACATAGCGACGCGTGTTATTTTTGGTTAAGTAGCGTCACACGAGCCCTTTCAGAATTCTATTGAATCTTTCCACGACGCTTGCCTTCACTTCAGGATTATGGGTGGTGTAATAATACACGCCTTTTTATTGGGAAATTTCCTGACTAGACGTGCCGTGAACTCTGTCCCCTTGTCCGTCTGTAAACTTAGAGGTTTACGGACACTTCGTTTGAAAATGTCCTGAAAGGTGTCCCTCACAAAGTCTCCCCACCTTAGAGGGAAGCGTCCTTGCCCAGGCCATCTTGCTAAACATGTCGATGATGGTGAGCGTACACGACACCGACATTGTATTTGCTGAGACTTTGCATATCGTTGAGATTTGGCTTGCCAGAGATCGTCAATGTTTGACACCGCGTACTAGTTGACTTTATATAAATATAAAAACTACCTCCAGCTCTTATGTCTACCCTGTAACGCCTTTTAATTAGTTTTCAAACGTTTTTTCACGTTTTTTCACCTGTAGTTTCAAGGGTGAATATTAAGTTGTTATCCGTGTATGAACGATTCATTGCTCTATCTTTCCCCACCCTACTTTCAGACAGGTGGTTCTGACTCACGGGAGATAGAATATATTTGCTTTTCTAGTGTGTTAAAAGGGCTCAAGTACCTATTATTCTTTATTTATCGCGCGGAAGTTTTTGAATAGACAAACCCTGGGAAAATTTGATACTAAGTTAGTTATTGAGAGTCAAAGCAGATATATATATATCAGTGACTTAGGAGAGGAGGGGTTTCTGAAAGGGGGTTATTTTAATATATTTATTCATTTGGAACTCAATTTGGCCCATGACCAAATTATAACGTGCACGATTCCCCTAAATAAAATAATAGACAACCAGCCATAGCAAGTATCCAAACTAAAATTCAATGGCAATAATGATACCTGTTTGGTTCTATCGTGAATTGCTAAATAAACAAATATATCACGTTATACGTAGTAAAACGTATATTGCGTTACAATATATTGAGTATAGTATTGTTAGTCACATAATGAGAAATAATGAACTTACCTGCATGGCAGTGGATGGCAATTTTACCTTGAGTAAGTGCAAAGCTAATCACTTTGACTATATCTAAAATGAAGTTGGTATTTGCGAAACCATAGTCTTTCCATTTGAAGTTGTAGTAGTAAACTAAAACAAGATACAATGATTTTACAGTTTATATTTTCAATAAACATTAAGAATGTCATATAATCTAATGAGTTGTTTAGTGAGGACTTTAAAAAATTACTTTCACACATCATGCTTATAAGTAAAGAACCCTGTTCAGTAAATATCACATTTTTGTATTTTGTATTTATTTAGTGACTAGAAACTTACCTTTGGAAAATAAATAATCGTATTGTTTAAGCTATAGTTACATATTTATACAAGTGGTTGCTGAACCTTATTTGTCTGGGGGAAGGGACGGGAGAGGGAAGGGAGGCTAGGGGCTTCAACACCCAATCCAAATGGGGGTCCGGGTGGTAAATGTTTGTAAAGTAGATGCCCCTAAAAGATATTTGGAGTGACTCTCATTTGGGACCCTTCGGCAAGCTATTGAACCATCCTCAAATTGTTTACATTTGTAAAACAAATTTTGTTATTATTTATTATAAAAAAATCCCCAGATCACCATTTTGAACTAAATCTTAGAGACCTTTTTCGAAATATTTGAAATTTTCTAAAAGATTAAAAAGTCAATTATCCTTAAATTAATTTTTCTTAGAAAAATCAACATAATATATTACTATTTAACTTGAAAAATAGACTCTAAGTACTAATTTTGAGATAAATCGTTGAGAGTTATCTTCAAAATATTTCAAATTGTTCAAAATTCTGTCATCAGTTAACTTCTATTATATGATTTTTTTAAGAATAACACATATATACAATTATTTATGAGTTTTTTAAGAATAACAAATACATACAATTATTTAGGAATTAAAAAACTAAGTAGAAAGTAGATACCCGATTGGAACCAATTCATTAAATTCATTTTTAAAATATTTAGATTTTTAAAAAAACTGTCTTTTTAGTAAGCCACATTTGAACGGATTTTCCCTCAAAAAACTGGATTTCACTATTTTTTGTCATTTGAAACACTACCCAGATATCAATTTTAAAACAAAATTGTTAGAACCATTTTCAAAATATTTTATTTTCAAAAGTCACTCTTAGTAAACAGCACTTAATTTGAGGGCTAGGGTCAAAATAAAAAAGTATACAGCTCTATAGCATCTAAATATCAAATTTAAACAAAACCCATCAAAACGTTTCAAATCCATGCCCAGGGATAGACAGATATTGTAGAATCAACTTTTTTTTGTTCGGGGGTACATAAAACGTAAAGATGTATTATAATTTGAGGACGAAAATGTTAACGATTACAATACTTTAATTTATCTTTATAATAGAAACTAAAAAATTGTAATACAATACATTGTGTATTTAAGTAATTTGAATTTAAGTTATTTATGTCAAATAAATCTTTTAAAATATCTTATAGATTTTGAATAACATTATTTAATATACTATTTAATAATTTATATTGGAGAGTAAAATAAAATTATGTTATTTATTTAATTGAAATATGATTTTGATTAAGTATTGACTATGTATATTCTTACTGACATTTTTCTAGTGCTTGTGATATAGTAGACACAACATAACTTTTGTCTTCTGTGCATAAAACTGCTGAAGACACAATCAAATAAAGTCTTGATGTTTTCCTGTTCACTGTTTTTAAAACAGAATTTAACTTTGTTGTTAAGTAAGACGCATAACCGACCGTAATAAATTAGTTGTAGAATATGAATCCAGAGATTACTTGATAGATGGACTCTATGAACGCACCGTACCGCAAAGCACTCAATGTGAGCACACCATTCAACTTACATAACTATGACCGTGGGTCGACTTGTCGCACCGCACTCTGTGTGGGAGACTTTTGAGTCTCATGCATTCTAATCTGACGCTACACCCGGTATTTATCCTATTTGGAACACACTTTAATTTTTCTTAGTGGCTATTTAGAGCGAAACCAATTTGCTAAGACAATCGATCTAATTCTAAATTAAGCTGTGTTTTGTTGGTTTTAAGGATCTCCCGATTGTCCGAGCATTAATTGCCCTCCCCATTTATCTTAGTGGTTGCGTGTGTAGTTTTAGAAGAATTTTATTTTACTAATAGCTATTATCTTTATTTTAATTAAGTAATGGATATTCTTATGGAGATAAGTTATAATTGACCTTTCTTTCACTTATACATAGTGATCCAAAAGTCGCTCAACCCTGTTTTTCCAAGGATATTTCTCGCAGAAGAACAAGGAAAATGAACATGTTGTTTATATATGTGGAACACTGTAATGTTGGCCGGGTGTTGTGCAGGCCGTGTGACCTTGAGACACAACCTAGGTCTAGCCAGTTGAGTTAAAGCATTTGAAATTGTAATATGAGTTTTTCACGAGCAGAGAGAGTATTTATTTTGGAACATTATTTTAAGGCCATGGCATGGTTTCATTTAAGTGGTTATGTAAACAGTCAGAACAGTAGGTTTTGGAGCTCTGAAAATCCACGCGTTTTCCATGAGGTGCCTTTACACAGTCAGAAGATTGGAGTGTGGTGTGCAATTTCACGTTGCAGGATGGTGGGTCCTCTTTTCTTTAGAGAAACTGTTAATTCTGAACGTTATCAGGAATTTGTTATGCAGTTTATTGCATTACTGGAGTAGACAGAACGTGATTGCTAGTTCCAGAAAGATGGAGCCACTGCACACACAGCCAATTCCACCGTGACAATGCTGGCTGAGTTTTTTTTTCTGTGGGGATACTTAAAACAGACAGTGTATGCAAACCACCTTCAAACCTTGAATTAACTGCAAACCAACATTTAAAGGTGCGTTGCAACCATACCCCAGGCAATTATTCGTTGTGTGTCTAAAAATATGGTTAAACAAGTGATTTTTTTTTATAGAGAAGGAGGATCACACTTTCAACACCTTCTGTGATTTTCACATGGTTTATTGTTTGGTTTACATTAGATGCCTATATTATATGGCACAAAATATAAGTTTTTTCTTTGGGTTGCGTGACTTTTGGATCAGGCATTTTATATGTATGGTTAACATAAAGTATAATTTTCCGGTATTCGACACGGGCTCTAGATTAAACTAATGTAGTAACGTAACCAAAACACAAATACATTCTTAGCAAGAGAGATTATGTTTCCTCTTTAAAAAAATCTTATTACTGGGCATATGACAAGGTTCAGTGTAAGCGGGTTTGACTGGGAGGTTGGGATTTAAGTTGAAGCACTGCACAAAGAAGGTAGTTTTCCCTATTGCAATGTTCTTTGTGTCTTTCCCCCATCTTATATCCAGCTGTATGCTGGTGCATTTCCTAGGAATTACCCTTCCTTATCTTGTGTACTAAAATTATCGTAGGCTGCGAATTGCTGAACGAGCATTGAGATGAATTTCCCACCCATCACAAACACACAACTGTTCTAAATAGTTTGGGATGGCATTTATGAAAAAATCTAATTTTATTGTAATTTTAAAATTTAAATTTAGAAGTTAAAGTATAGAAGTACTTCCAAGAACATGGCATACAATGGCGCATTACTAATAAAATACTACTATATAGAAAACACAGTTAAATATAAAGGAAGTAATAACCCCAACGAATGTGGTAAATTATGCACTTTAATATTATCACGTAAGTAAACAAGAAAAAGAGGAGAATGATCTTACTGGAAGATTCCATAAATATGTCTGGATCATAAGTGAAACCACTTTTTTCCAAGGGTTTTCCACAGCTAGCATGTTCACCACTCTCTTGAAGATTAATTACTGTTTGGATTCCTTGACTGAAACAGATATTTAAATTAAATCAGTGTCTAGCATCAAACTTGATATCAAGATATTATGTTATTATAAATCCACAAATCAATTTTAGATCTGTTGGTATTAAAGGGGTTTCCCCTCG
This sequence comes from Timema bartmani, assembly GCA_902151455.1. Classification (NCBI taxonomy): domain Eukaryota; kingdom Metazoa; phylum Arthropoda; class Insecta; order Phasmatodea; family Timematidae; genus Timema; species Timema bartmani. The sequence goes on from CABFWB010004652.1 coordinate 48,792, forward strand.
ATCAACATATCTGGCAACCCTATTATTATAACTATATGATTAACTTTTTTGACAATATATTTTGAGGTTAAATGCTTTTTTATTGTGGTAGGTTATTTATCCAATCATGGGTCGGGAATACAATAATTTCCTATAAACTTGTCTTGTTACTTAATAAAACAGTACTCAAATAATTCTAAATACAAAAACAAAAGTTTACTTTTTTCACATTGTAGTTATTAAGAAATGACATTTGTTTTTTGTTTGTTATATTTAAACAAATTCACTTAACCCATTTAAAAGTAAAATATAAAAATCGCATCGAAAAATGTATGAAACCGGTTTTAAAATTGGAAATATGCGTTAGCATTTTAATGGCCATTTCACTGCTTTTGCCATATGAGATGTATCGAACTTGCTTTAAAATATATTCATATATTCAAAAAGGCCTGAATGTTGTGATACCAATTTGGTTGACATAGGTTTCGAAAAGAGCACAAAATAACACTAAAATGGCAGTAGTTGTTGGGAACGACCTTGGGTCTGGGGGATCCGTTTCAGCCACCAGGAGATACAAACATGATTACTGCGACGCAGGACCTACTATTGTCGTGACATCTTATGCCGGGATCACGATCAACTTAACGTTAACTTAACGTAACGTTCACTTGAAGTTAACTTAACGTATGTGTGATCACGATTCACGTAACTTAACGTAACAACTCAAGCCAAACATCTTCATTCTCGAGTATGATCTGTGATTTGTACTAGTGGTACAGTGATGATCTGTGAGTGTTTACAGTTTTCAATCGATATAATAAATAAATATTACAAAACTTTTTTGATAAATTTAGCTTTCCCATTTTATTTTAATTATTTTGTTTCAAAATCTGATCACTAGAATTTACGCTAAAGAGTAAACATTGGTCATAATACCAACAAATGAATTACTAAATAGCCCTGTTGACGTCACTTGCATAATGATTGGCTGGCTAGATCACGTGATACCCTTCAAGTAACGTTCACTTAAATTAAAAGACCTCCCAAGACATCTCTTACGTTAAGTTAACTGCAAGTCAACGTTAAGTTAACTGCATCGTGATCGCTTCCATTTAAACACACGAGGAGGTCCTTTACGTTATGTTACGTTAATTTAACTTTAAGTTAATGTTAAGTTGATCGTGATCCCGGAATTAGTGACCAAATTTCGATCACAATAGTCTTTTACACTACGTCGAGGTAAGGTCACATGTGAGCAGTGGGGTCGTGCTGTTATTTGTCAAAATATTATTGCCAGATTACTTAACTATTCAAAGTCATATTCAAGGTAGAGGAATACGTCACTGAATTTAATTTTTTTAAATGTATTCGAGTGTAAGGATATGAAGATAGGTATGCCCACACGTCAATTTCTAGTTGGTCTAAGTAACAAGATGGTAGCAACCCGCAAAACCACCTGCCTACAGCTACAATGTAACCCATCTGCATGTATAAGCCTGCAACAACAAAGTACACCAAATATCTCTCATGTTTCACAAATTTACGAAAGGAAAATTGTGACACTAACTACTGGGCTTATCAACTCTCCACAGATGCAAGCCAACCCCCAAATTGAATAATAATGAATCCTTTTCGTAATAAGTGGACAAGTGAAGAACCTAATTAATGCCTATGCATATGAATATGAAAATTTTAATTGAATTAGATATTAGCTTCAATTATAATACTCTCTTTATTATTGAAGGGGGCTAGGAAAATAAGCGAAGAAATGATGAAAATACCTTATTGCATTTATCTGTTGTTGGGAAAGCTCAGTCAACATGCAGCACGAATGGGAGAATCTAGAACCGTGTTCTGGGTATCACTGGCAAAACCGATAGGAATAGACCATCGGGAAAATCTAGACGCATATGGGAGGATAACATTACAATTGAATGTAAATAGATAGGTTGTAATGAGGTGGACTGGATAGAACTAGCTCAAGATAGGGATAGGTGGTGTAAGTGCAGCAATGAACTTTCGAGCACGTATCGGCATAGATTAAGTAAGTAAGTTTGGTTCTAATACTCAAGGATTATATTATTTGTATAAGTTAAATTTTTACAAGGTGAGATTCAGTATTGAAAGGGGAGGACCATCACAACCACTACGCAACATCGTACTTTTGGATTATGCACTGATTATTATCACTGATGACACCTTCTCCAACACCCCTAGCATCATAATTGCCGCCACCACCCCCATTGCTATCACCTCCTTCCCCGTCGTTGAGCTAAGACTATACGACTATACTCATCCGATGAGGATCCAACCAAATTAATAACTGGTGCTCATTGGGAAATTTGACGTTCTAATAACAAACAAAATCTTTACAAGATGTAAAAGTGATATATTTCAGCGATGAATGTTTAAAATAAGTAACGTAATTGTAAAAAAATTGCCGTTTATTTTAAATATACATATTATATGCAGAATGATGCATGTTGGATACCCTGATTTTGGTTGGAAGAACATTTTAGAAAATTCAAACATATTTATTTGCGGCAAACATCGATAACATTTCACCATATTATTTGTGCTATTTCACGGGTATTGATAATATCTTTAATAAATGACAGTTGCAGATAGCACGACTATGTATGAATATATTAAAATGGTTTTCGTAGCTTTAGCAACTACCAGATACTGTTCTTCCTACCAAAATCAGGGCATAGCTGTCTATACACAAGTTTCCTCTGCAACTGATTTAATGACAAAAACAAAGCCTTACAAGATGTAAAAGTGATGTATTTCTGTGGTAAACCTTTAATATTGGTAAAAAAGGGTTTTAATTTAAAACGTTCACGTGATATTAAACACATGTTACATCTGTTATCTTTGTATGCTATGGTTGTAAATAAAGAATAAAGCCGGGGTAAAACGGACCCCTTAAGGATTTTTTTGCTCCTGAAATTATATAATTGGAAATAGTATACACACTGCTATTTATTATTATTACTTATATTAATAATGATATAGTGTTATTATTTCACACATGATATGGTTTGTATGCAGTATTTAAAAGGTATGAATATATATTCTGATGTGGCCGTTCTACCCCATAGTTGGGCAAAACGGCCTCCTTTTAATTGAAGTTCAAAACACATTTTATATCACGTAACCTACATACTAATCACAAATAAAATCATATTTTGCCTTTCCATAAACTCCCGTACATATTTCATGGTACCAAATGTCACAGCCTCTGCATTGAATCTATGGTTATCCTTCTACATCATCGTAAAAATCTCCACATTTTCCACAGATATTCTGTTCCTGCAAACTCTTCTTTGCGTGGGTTCTTTTATTGGTTCGACTTGTAAAAGGACCGGGGAACACTGCCACTGTTGGTGACTTGCACACTGTTAGTTTTTTTTTTTTTTTTTTACCTTTCAAGGGTTTAAATAGCTTTATTGCTAGTTTTGGTTTGAGAGTTTATTTTATTATNTTTTTTACCTTTCAAGGGTTTAAATAGCTTTATTGCTAGTTTTGGTTTGAGAGTTTATTTTATTATTACCTTTCAGGGTACTTAATTTTGCCATTTTCAAATGTTCTTTCTCTTTTGATAGTCGCTCCGCTTGCTTAACTATCCTAATGTATTCTGCGCTTGTTAGGCAACGTGCAACTGTTGTTTTTGGTTTCCTTCTTGGAGAAGAATTTACCTTACTTGTTAAAGGTATCAAATCTTGAAACATTTTTAATGATTTGTTGTCATTTGTTTTTCCTTTGCAGTTTTATTTAATCGATGACGCAACAGTGTTTGAAACTAATTCGTGGGAATGTTCAATGGAAGCCATTGGACTAAGTTCCATAGTTCCTCCAGTATCTTCACGGGCGTCATCAGTGACTCTAGTGTCTCCTATATCATCATAAATGTCATGTGTATCCGTGTCTTCGTGCTCACTAGGATTCTGAGAAAAATTTGGGTCGTTTGGATCCTCTTGGTCATCCATGTCTTTATGCCCAGTGGTGTCTTCAGACTGGACCAGGTGTTCATTTGGTGTAAGCTCACTGGTTACTTGGATGGAGAAAAGTTTTAATTTGGAAACATATCTTCATCAAATGGACAGATACTTGTGATTCTGAATTCTGTGAAGGCATTGTGCATGGTTGCTGCTTGCAGATATGCAGGAGTGAATATTGCTGAAAAATCATCTCTGGTAAGAGCTCTACCAGAATGATTTCTCATAAGTTTACTGCAGTTTTCCCTATAGGAACTCTTAAGGGGCTTGAAAAATCTTCGATCTAATGGGTGTGTACAGTGGGTAGTATGTGGAGGAAGGCACACAATTTAAATTTTATGTTTAGCAGAATATTCAAGAGTTTTTCTAGATTTGCAGTGGGATCCATGACCATCTAGCACAAGAAGTGCAGGCTTTTCATTGTTTGACCGATATTTCTGGAAGTGTTTCATCCACATTAGTAAAGTTTCCTTGTTCATGTATCCACTTTTTGTAACTGTTACAAAGGTTCCATGGGGGAACCCAGTCTTTAGCTTGTCAGGAAGTATTTTCTCCTTGCAAATCAAAAAAGGTGGGACATAATGTCTACTAGCAGAGGAACACAGCTCAATAGTTGTTAATAACCCCCTTTATTAACTCTGTATCTGGTAGGAAACTCGTCTTCCAGTTTTTCCAACTATTAATTTTGCACCCGGCACCATAGACAAACCGGGTTCATCACAAATGTACACATGAGACACATCTATATCGGCACCTGTGCTCTTTAATGCACTTTTAAGACGTTTAAAATAATATTTAACAGCTGCTTTCTTCATGGAGTTTGCTCTTGCTGAAGAGAGACCAGTTTGCTTCCTTAACGTGATATTTGGGTGTCTTTTACGGAATCCAGAAAACCAATCATCATCGCCTGCTATTTTGTTATCACTATCGAAATTGTTTGATATCCCATTTTCTTTACAAAAATCAAATGCTATCTTTCTCACTTCCTTTGGAGTCATACCAAATCCCATTGTCTCCAAATTTTGCAGGTGCTCTACTAAAGCAGATTCGTGGTTTCCAAAAACTGTATTCCTTTTGGACACTCTTTCAGTCAAATTGCGGCGTAGAGTTGTTCTTAGAACATCAAAACGAATAGCTGCCGTCTTAATAGAAACTTTGTCTTCCTTAACTGCTGATATTGCCTTTCGCAAGGATTCTTCACTCCAGTGGCACCTTTCAGTTGTCCTTACATATGTTTGAACCATGATTCTGTAAGCAAAGAAATAATACAATCAGAAATATGAACATTAAAAGTTGTCACTTATTTTGTATGAACATGTTTGTACCGCCAAGACTAAAATACTCTATTCCATACAGAAATTGCATAGATTAGATTTGGATGATGGGCATAATTTTGGTAGGGGAGGGGAGTGTTAAATATGCCCTAGTGTCCCTTTCCTTGTGCCAATCTAGTGCCACAACCAATAGTTTCTGGTGATGCGATAGGTGGATGGCTCCTCCAGTATTAACTTACTAATTAAAACCATAAGTCAGAATTAACTTTCAATTAAATTTCAGGGGGAAAACGGCCACTCCATGGGGTAAAATGGCCACATATGTACAGTGTTTCACAATCACTCTGTTGTAAAATATTAGCATACAGTTTACGCACAAACTATTTTTCGTTTCTTATTATATAAATGACAAACAAAATATTCCAGTTATTGGTCTATCGAGATGTACTGCATGATAAATATTATATGGTTCTAAATTCTGTAACGGGCTAACCAATTTAACTCTGTACTGTCCAAAATTGTTGCGCTTAATCACTGGTCAAGGACACATATATTATACCTTAATATAAATGCAAATGTGTTCATGTATAATTCTGCATGTGTTACATACCACGTCTCGGATACTGCATGGAAGAAGACCGGCGCCATCAGAAGTCTTACCTTCCCCCACCGTTCTCACAGCACTGCACTTGACCGGGCCAAGCATCGACAACAACGCATGGCATGCTCATCCGTTGAAGCCTCGCTTACTAGAGTCTACGTGACCAATACCAAGGAATGGGATTTCTCCCCCCTTTATTCCTTCCCAGGATGCTTGGCATTCAACCACTATAAAACTCCTGGGCTCGCAAGAAAAAAAGACGATTACAATTATTCATCACCTTCAGGATAGTCAACAGTCTACGAAGTTCTCTCATCGACTAAACTTCACGCAACCAGTGGTCACGAAGATGACGCCGAGGGAGGGATCAACCGGACCGGCGGAAGTAATATCGAGTTTGATTAATCATTCAAGTTCGTGGGGAGAAGACGGCTATATGGCCAGGCTGGAATCTTAGGTTTGTTGTATAAATTGTCGAGAGGATTAGCTTCTCACACTATTAATATCCGTTGTTGTTTAGGTTAGCTTTCTATGACTTAGTTCACTAGACATGAAGTCATTTAGTATTGCACATGTTTGCTGCTTGATCCTTAAGACCAGTAGTTTAAATAGGGATGATTCCCACATCTTAGCCCGCATGACCATGTTGTAGTCTGCGAGGCGGTTAGTCCACTTAGGTTACTTGGCGTGAAGTAATTTAGTATTTCACATGTTTTCTGTTTGATCCTTAAGATCAGCAGTTTAAATAGGGATGATTCCCACATCTTAGCCCGCATGACCATTTTGTAGTCTGCGAGGGAGTTAGTCGGGAAAGGGGCTGTTCAGATTGTTCAGGGCCTAATGGTAATACCTAGTTAGGTATATTTAACTTGTGTTGTTCACCAGTTTCGGTGCTCGACTTGTGGGTCCCTTCTGCCCGTCTGGCATGGCTCGTGTTGTTTACTATATTTTACTTATGTTGTTCACCAGTTTCGGTGCTCAACTTGTGGGTCAATTCTGCCCATCTGGCATAGACCAATTGGTCATGCGCCAGCTCATGACTAAGTAAGGCGCGAATGCTGAATTGAAACTTCCCTCCTACTATTAAAATTGTTGTATATTTTCGGCCGATCCATCTGTAACATTAACTTACAGTTAGTTACAATTGGATCCATCCCATTATAATGTTGATACGTAACTATCAATTCTTACCACCC